>JAOSBN010164063.1:0-21518 GCA_027563595.1 Erythroxylum suave | reverse complement strand
AACATATACACAATAACACTCATTCAAGTTCATTTAATATTTCTAAATTCCACTTAAAAATCGGGGTCCAACATTATTACTCTCTATAACCTCATCAACAATGTCATGAGATCTTTCCGTACTCAAATCTAAAACCAAAAAATGAGACTACCCACATTAGGCTAAACTGAACTCTTATATCAAAGTATAAGCAATAGTTAAGCATTGGTTAGACCGGAATCACCTAAACTATAATTTGATACCAAACGATGTAACAACCACATAACCCCAAGAAAGATATGCAAATACCACACAAAACAGAACTAAAACATACCGAACATTTCAAACCACTTCCAAAACTTAAGCAAACATATATTAGATATCAGTAAATGCTATTTGTAAACAGAACATATCTTACATACTGTGCTTACCATAATACATGTCGTAAATTCAAAAGCCAACCTACTTCAAAATACAATATGTCTCATTACATTTATTACATCATAAACTTAAACACAAATATGCATCTTCCAAATAAAACACATCCTTCTTTGGCCACTGCTATAGTCATTGTCCTAATCCTTAAATCTTCTTATCAGAACCTACATGGAGGCAAAACTACCATGCTGTGCATAAAGCTTAGTGGGGAATAACTAAATAAGTTACATAATGGTGACTATTTCTAACAGTCCTTTCACATTCATATGTTCATAATCAAATCATATTTTAAGCAGTCTTTAGCTATTCTTATTCAAGAGTAACCCAAACATTACATGCCTTAAAATAGTTTATGATTCATCAATATAAAACAATATATAAAGATCATAACTAAATGTCATTGCTTCAGACCAAATTACACAAGTCTGAAAAATGATTATAATTATGCTAGAACATATTAGAACTTGTATCTAATCCAAATTCATCTTGTATTATATCAAAATTTATCTTATTTCAGATTAAAACTAGTTTGTAATATGATTGAACATGTATCAGAATACAAACCAGGTTAGCCTGCTAATCCATTTTACATAAGTGGGTAGCGGGACTAGAACAGAAGATACCTATGATTAGTATCACATAACATAAGAGGCTTGTGCCTCAATAACAGAAGACACTGAAGTGTCATTATCAAGGGACACTAAAATGTAATTATTATAGAACCAAAAATGTCAATATTACAAGAAACCTTAGTGTCACAGAAGCAACTACAAAACCTTCTAGGCATGCCTATTTACCCACAACTAGGAGTTAACAATTTTAAAACAATCCATTTCAGATTTCAAAATCACAAGCAAATAAAGTAGTATACAACATATATCTTTATTACATTTTCCTCATATTGAACATATTCACTCCTTTCTGATCAAACTCAATATGCCTTATAAACATAAGCATTGCATCAATAAATCAATGGCACATTAAGTCATTACATATTACATAACATCATAGAAATTCCCAATTTACAAACATCCATATCTAATTAACATCACATAAAACCCTTGGAACACATTAGTATTCTTAGAACATATTCACACACCATAAAGTTTAAAATTAGACACATTATTAAATAATCAAAATTCTTTAAGTTATTACTTCAATTAACAATCCATAACTAAATTAACTTTTACTCAATTAATCTAACATCATTTAGGTTCATTTTCAACCCTTAATCATATCCAAAACCGATTGTTTGTTAGAGAGACATGTCCTCATGTGGTTCAATAATTGTACAAATAAGCATTTACTATGTAAAAACCCTGCCCATGATCATGGGGTCATGAAAGAAGCTATTACATCTGTCCACGATTGTGGGATGGATGCCACAATCGTGGCCTGTCCTTTTCCTTCACTTTTTCCAGATTTTCTCAAGACAGATTTTAGGTCAGTTTTGTATGGCCATTCTAAAATAGAAACTGAGGTTTCTAGGAAATATGTTCTTCTTAAAAAATGTTCCTCTATGCCTTAGGTTTTTAATGAACTGAAGTTAATACAATTTGGTTTATTATTTTAGAGTTATACCAAAACACTACAAACTATTCCCAAACGGTAGTGGTAACCAAAACTCAACTTCAAGCCAAATTTCAAAGCCTTTAAGGATAGAAAAAAAAATTATATTCCTTCATGAAAATTGTATACATAAGTATATAGTTTAATCTAAAATTAGAATCACCCTATTTGGATATCTACAGGTCAGGTTATAGCTAAAATACTGATGACTATTCAGTGGAACCACTACAATTAACTCATGTCATACACCTTCAACACTCATTCACCATAGTTCATCAATTCCACTTCAATTCCATCTTATTCATGCCTCAATTCCACATCAATTTCATGTCCAAAAGTAATTAAAAAAATCATTCATTAAGTATCTTACAAAACAATATCTTCCACACATCAAAACCAAACCAGAAATTATCATTCAACTATCATTTTTCCAGAATTCAATTCTCATCATCTTAACACATATTCTAACCAATTCAAGTATCAAATATCTCATATTATAACATGAAATCATGTTTAGCATTCCCTTACCTCCTTTAACTTCAAAGAACAAGCCAAACTAGCCTTCCAAACAACCAATACAAGTCCAAAATCAAGGTGCGAATTGATTGATAGTTTCCGTGTGCTAAGTTTTACTATTTTTTAATCCTCAATATTACTGCAAGTGCATAAGTCATTTGGATAGTACCTAAGGTATTGATCCCACAAGGAGGGTGATCTAATCTTAAAATCTAGGGCTTGACTAAGTTTCACACTAAATCTAAATAAACAACTAATGTAGAAAATAAATCAATCAATAATCAATTGCGAAAATTAAAATTCATAAATATAAACAAGTGGCAATTCTCACAACCCAATCCAAGAATCAGCATAGAAATTACTAAGTGAGAGAAAGGGGGTTTTAATCCAAAATTAACAAAAACCTCGTTGATTCTGAAATTACCAAATTATCGGGTTTAGATGGTCCTAGGGTGGATTACTCTCTCTCGAGTTATAATCCTTAACCCTAAATTATAATTCCTAATTCAAATTATGGAATTGAGATCTCTTAATTCACAACTGACTCAAAACCTAAATTAATTCTAAAATTGTCTAATAACCTACTGGAACCTATGTTCGATCTCTCATTACACGATTCTATCGGTTTGATTCAATTCTTAATCTATCAAATCACCTAACTCTCGTTAGCCCAATTTGATTGTTTTCACTTGACTCACCTTCTCAATTTATTGCTAAGTTATTAAGAACAAATGTTGAACCACAAATAAATCAATAAAAATGAAATCAATCAAACTTTATTAATATCAAGAATAAAAATTCCCAAAGGTGAGTATAGATAAAAACTCAACATTCAACACAACCTATTCTCAATAACTATCTCAATTCTATATGTCAATAAAATTGAAAGAACCAAAAAGTACGTCAGGAATGGAATTGTAGAGGCAGCAATAGTAGAAAACCTCCTATTCTTGGAAGTACATCATGTCAAGCTTCTTCTCCGTGTCTCTCTTCCTTTGTCTGCTTCCTCATTCTCTCAATTTCTCTCTAGTTTTTTTTTCAGAATTGGTTGATGTGAAGGCTCTATTTCAGACTCTCTAAAGCTGCTACTTCGATCTCGTAATGTTCTATTTATACTATGGAAACCTCAGGTTTAATTCAGGGTTAAAATGGTCCAAAAATTCTTACAAAAATTGAGTTTTCTATCAACCAGATGTAGGCCATGATCATGGCCAGTGCCTAAATCTATTTGTCATGATCGTGGCCTAAAGTGAATGATCGTAACCTGGATGAAAGTTGTCTGTCATGACTATGCCTCAAGTTCACGATCGTGGCTTGGCTGCTGTTGACTCATCCCTTTCTGTCACGATCGTGGTCTGTTGTGCCATGATCGGGGGCTTTGTCTTTGGCCTAAAACTCTTCGAATCTTCTTTGTTCTTTGCCGTTTACCCTGAAATACTAACAAACACATTAAGGTACCCCAAAAATATAACATTTAAGCTCAAAGACTTATAATAACCCATAAAAACACTTAAACACCTAAAATAACATAATTAACACATAAACACACACTCAACAAATTTAACACTAAATACATAACAAATTAAACACAAAAACACAATGCAAATCACAATTATCAACATCCCCATGCTTAAAACATTTGCTTGTTCTCAATCAAACAAAACAACAAACACAAAACACATAATGCAATAATATGGCAATGGCTTTAACTTTATGAAATAAATTTAATCTTGAACACAATCTAAAAAGTTATATCTAATCATTAACATGCAAAATCTATGTTTAAGGTCTTTAAGCTAAATTTACAAATTAATCGAGAACTAAGTGTTAATTCATTTACCCTTTTTAATTGTACACACACATTAATAATTCTATGGTCTTTCAGATTTTGTAACTTCTCCTAAGCACATTGTCATAAAAAGTCAAGCTATTTACAAGTTCGGTAGGTTTTTATTTACAAAATTTTTTTTCATTTATTAATGAACATAGATTTAGTCTTTTTATGCATAGGCAAACATTGGTAATGAATGTCGATCCAGTTACTCAACTAAGTCATGTTTTTATTAATCTACTTGGTTGAAACGTCATTATAACCTTTTGATGTGTGTCGATTCGATTACTTAGCTACATCACGTGTTCAACTAGCTACCAGCTCTATTCATAACCCGAAGGTCAGCAAAGTAGTGATTTATTAATAAAACTTACATTTTTATTGCAATTTATTGCCTACCTTATTGTTCTAGCTATTCGTTTTCATGAAAAATACTAGTAAAGTTACTTAAGTTGAAAGGCTTACAATTATGAATGAATGTGAATCTTAAGAGGGTGCTAAATTTACACCAAGTCCTAATTAAGCTGTATATTTATCCAAAGAACCATAATTCACTAATTTTATGAGCTAATGATTATTCACAACCTAATAGGCTATGTTCAAAATTAAAAAGATTTTACTCATCTAAGATATTGACACATTCAAACAATTCACGCAATGCATCCTAATAACTATCATACATTATGCAAAATCACATAAAAGAGCAAAACATAGAATCTCTACCCACACTTGAACAACACATTGTCCTCAATGTGAGAAGGAAACACACACAAACATATAAAAAAAAGAAAAGATAGAAATTAAAGGAAACAGAAAATAATACACATAAAACAAAAATAAAAAAGAACTGAAGGCTAATTTGGGAAAGAAATTTTTTTGGGTTAGCTATAAATCCTATGGAGATGGAGGTGGTGATGGTGATCGTGTCAGAGGCAGCAATTAAATACACTGAGACTTGAAAAATCGATGGATTCATCAAACATCTCAGCTCTAGCATTGTTGTGTCCACGCCATCTTTGCAATTGTTCTTTTAATTTCGAAGATTGCATCCAAAACCTTCTTCCAGCTTGGTTCTTCCTTTTCCTCTTCCTTAGATTCTTCACTGGTGGATTCCTCCTATCGAGGCAGCGATGAACTTGAGCTCGCTTGACTTGCCTTAAAGGATTCTTCACTTTATAAGACTTAAGGATTTCAACCTGCCATTAATGGTGGTGGTTTAGAAATTCAGGTAAGTAAACCGTTAATCCACTCTAATCCACCCCAAAAAGTTTCGCAATGGTGTACAATATGTATGTCACAACCTAGAACCAAATTAGGCACATGACAACTGCTGTATACCCAGACTAAAGAGACTCACAATACCCTTAACCCAACTATGTAAGGCCAACTGAATGTCAATCTTAATGATAATACAAAAATGTTCATACATAAGTCATTTACAACCCATAAGACAGACAAGAGATAATCCACAACATTATAAAGCATATCGACATATCATGAGCCATTATATAATAAAAGTACAAAACCGAGATTACCCATGTGTGGTAACGCCTCGAAAGTATCAAAAGACTGCACGATCCAATCAGAACTTCAAACTCACTAAATTAACCTACATGTTAGAAAGCAAAGGGGATAAGTACGCTATGCACTCAGTGAGTAGGAAAAACATATATCACAAACAGAACTTGGTACACACCAAGACAGTCAAGATAACCCGAGGACAGGTTTTTCACACATCTAGCTTATACATAATCACACATGAAATGAAGATACATGACATAGAAACACATAAGTCTAGCTTATGACTCAATACATACTGGTTAGGAACCACATAGGCATGGCATATTAATCACCCTTTCAATGAACATATGTTCCAGCTCTAGTACACAAAAGCAGAAAAGCATCACATGTAAAAATCAAATCTCGTCGGGAAATCAAATCTCAGAATAGGCCAAAACAGTTATGTGTGTCGCCACTAGTCGGCTAAACTAGTATGCACACCTACCAATTCTCTGTGTTGGTTCAACTTTCATTTGTGGTGAGTCTAGACTACGGTTGACAAGAGCATCATAAACCTAGGTGATGACCTCATCGTTGACTAGACCTCTAGGTGTGTAGTCACCCACGAGTCCTATAGAATGGTGTCGTTACAAGGATTTGAATTTTGTGTACCATCATCAAGGGTACATGGGTCGCTTAATCTATATTCTATTGTGCCCAACACACGGTTGGGCAATCGTTCCTCACCAATAACAAAAAATCATATATAAATATTAAGTATAAAAAATCAAGTAAGGTGCCAAGCCTTTATCTATTAGTCCAACAGATAAAATGGAGCCTTGCCATGACTCTAAGCCAAAAGAGAACATATACATACAGCATACATGACTGAGTTATGCATATGTAAGTTTTAAAACGTTTTTCATAAAGTGAAAGTCATCTTTCACATTCCAAGTGCAAAGTTATTAAAAGATGTAGTTTCAGAAAATCAAACATTGTCCTTTGCACTTTAATTGGGTTTGCTGAAAACAATATCATTCCTCAAAATATGAAATAAAAACTTCATTTTCACTCAAAGTGCAAAGAATTATTCAAAACAATGTCATTGATTAAATACATAAGTATACTAGTATCTATTTGAGAATCAATTTTTACCATGCATCACCTAGGTTCAAAATTCACATACAAGTCATCATGCATGTCTCGAGATGTCCTAATCCCATTTAAAAGATGCGTTTTTCCCAACTCACCTATAAAGAAGGTGTACACTCTTTTGACTTCAACAACCTTCAGTATGAGCTCCTTTATCCACAACTGCCGAACTTTATACATATAACGCAATGTATTTACTACTACTCTAACATATAACTTATATTTATACCCCATCACATAAGTGTACAAAACACATTTTTAAGCTACAGGATTTGACCATTAACCTTCTCACATAGTTACTTCCCTTATTATTCACATAATCTTTCTTTTGTGTTTTTCCAAAGCATAATTGAGTAAATTTTAATCCAAGCATATTAGGCTACTACTCATCAATCTAAGCAACAATTCAAGTTCATTATAAGTAAACATGAAAGCCTCTTCCCAATGCATACCATCATAATCCTTAAATCCTAAGTCAAGTTCAATTAGGTAGTTTATCAAAAACCTAAAGGCATAAACTTGAAAGCCTCCTTCAAATGTAATTCTTCCTCTATTTTTATCATCAATTCTCATTATGCACACAATTAATGTCATAGAATTCATTTAAACCATCAATTTCAAAAGATATTCAAAATTTCACCAACTTTCACCAAAGAAAGGGAATTTCGGTTTTGGTTTAAAGAAGCTTCTCCATGACTCATTTCATTCATCTAAACCATGTTACATGCTTAGTCAGGCATGGTGAACAAAATAGCATAACACCAAACTCAAAATCATAATGTAGAGAGAGATGAGACAAAATTTACCTAAACTTTTCTTTGGTGATATCTTAAAATCCTTTGAGAATTTCTCAAATCTAATGATAGATTTGAGTTCTTTGATCCAAATTACCTTAGAACACCTTGGTTTACTTTAGAGAATCAAAAGGATGGTTGAAATTTGATGATGGCCGAATGTTTCCTCTTCTCCTCCTCTCTTCACCTTTCTTCTCCTTTATTTTAATTAAAACCAAGTGTTCTTAATGTTTAATGGGGGGTGCATGGTTACACCAAGAAAATGGGTCTAGAATTTGACTTTTCTTTCATCAAACATGGCGAATTTACCTTTTTATCCTTAGTTTATGTCAAATTACCATTATACCCTTCAAACTTTTCCTAAATTTGCAATTAGGCCCAAAATTTAATAACGACCAAAAATTTTATTTTCATTTTGGTCCTCTGACTTTTGCAAATTATAAATAAGTTAAAATTTTAAAATTACATATTGGTCCTCCATGAGTTGAAAAATTACATTTAAGTCCCCTATATACATCAACTTTTTAAATTAAGCTTTCTAAGTGTCTAATAAGTCTATAAATCATGTATAATCACCTATAAGGAATTAGAACACATTTGACTTGGCCACCATGGCCATATCGATCCAATGGAATCAATTTTATGCACTTAGAAGCTTATACGTTAGAAATCTCCAAGATTTCGCATAACAATGAACTCTAAGTTCATGTAAGGGTATATAACATTATATATCATTGGCATATACCCCGAAAGGATTCAAATACATTTTTGAACTCATATACAATCATGTATAAATAGATATATGGTAGTATCTCTAAGTACAGACCAATGCCAAAGGCTTAAAGTGTCCAGTGTTACAATGTACCCCATTCCTAGATTGTTGCTCCTCTTGTGCGAAGCCGCAACAATAGCTTGTAGGACATGCGTGGATGTAAATACTGGAATACTGTGGTCCATGCACCACAACATAAAAAGTTCCCTAGTGGAACACTTGTTAGTTTCTGACTTGTCAAAAACCAGTTGACACATAAATTTGTGCAACCGCAAGTGTTCATGGAACCTTATAATGTTGTTATGAGCATTCTTGGCATAAAAATACTCAATTCTAGTAAGCTTATTCCAATATTGAGAGGGATGAAAATCATCATATTGGTTTACGATGGTGGATTTAAGGAATCCACACATTTCACACATGAGTTCTACAGTCAATTCGTAAGCTCTTCCTTTCAACCTAAACTATAATTCTTTGGGTTTCTTAAGGTCATAACTCAGTGAAGTAAAGAATTCTAGTGTAAGCTCTTGATAAACAGGGAAATGGAACCATATGAACTGGCCTCATTGGATTCTCTCATCTAGGTTTTCTATTTGCTCACACAACTCTAGCCTATCTAGTGAATTAACATCAAATTATTTTGGAACTAAAATTTTTTTAGCATTAAGGGACTGGAAATGAATACCTTTCTCCTTGGTGTAATTTGTGAAGGGTTCTCCGAAGTCCACTGCTCGGTTTCTTCTTCCTCGTCCCACAGCTTATTGCCATCCATATGGTTCGTGTCAGGTTGATTGTTTAACGCGAGGCATATTTGGGTAGATTTTGGAAGAATTTCATAAGGTTAAAATTTTTGGCGAGAGATGAGAGTGTTTGGATGCTTGAATTCTAAAGAGATAAAGTGAAAATGGTTAGAACTTAATATATAGGTGGTAAAAAGGGTAAAATGGTAAAGTTAGTTTAAAAATTTGTGCGCCCTTCACTTCACTGCATAGTCACAGGCCACGATTGTGGCCTAACATATCACCACTCCTAATTTGCTTCTTTTGTTCTTTTCCTAATCTTTTCACTTCCATTATTTGATTGTTTTGTGGCCCTTTTTCATCTCTCTTTCGTGCTTGCACAATCATCCACATAGTTTTGAATTCCTATTTTTTTCTCGATTTTATTCAAAAAATAAAAAATAAATCTAACTACAGAATTCAAATGTTCTAACAAAATTAAACAATGAAACTATTTTTTTTATGGGTTGCCTCCCATATAGCACTTCTTTTAACGTTAGTAGCTTGATGCTCCTTTTAGGCTCAAGGTGGTTGGAATGAATGGTTCAATGGTAGCGTCGTCATTAATATCAAAGTCTGTACTTTAGCTACCATGCTGTAGTTACCACCATCCCTATAATTTTCTTTTCTTCACTTTCTTCTTCACGAGCGTTTCTTCTAGAAAGCATTCCCAGAATCCCCAATGTCCTCACATTCTCCTCGAGTTTCAGTATCTTTGATATCCACTAGAGGTGAAGGAGCTGTGTACTCTCTACTGGACACGTTGAAGATCAATTTATCCTTCCCTATTTGCAAAGTTAATTCTCCACTGTCTACATCAATAATTGAGCATGAAGTGGCTAATAACAGTCATCCAAGAATTATCGGAGAGTCCCCATCTTCGCTGATGTCCAAAATATAGAAGTCCATAGGAAAGGTAAATTTAACAACCTTTATTGGCACATCCTATATAATCCCTATCGATTTATGTTATGTTCTATTGGCCATCTTGACCAAAAAATTGGTGGGCACTAACTCTCTTAACCCCAATTTCAGATTGAAGGTATAGGTCATCATGTTTATGCTCACGCCTAAATCCATGAATGCCCTGTCTATAATGATCTTGTTGATACTACAAGGGATGAAAAAGTCCCTTGGGTCCTCTTTTTTCTTCACTATGTTTGGGTTGTCTTCCACTAGTCGCTCCTTAACCTTCTTCTTGATGGATTCCTATAATTTGAACTTCGTATGTACTTGTTCTGTCACTTCCTTGACTTCGTTTGCCTCAATTTCCTATAATTTCTTTGCTTCCCCCTTTGCATATAACTCCCACTAAGCAAAAAATTGGAGCATAAATACTCATCGCGTTGCTTAAATTAACTTGTTTATGGGCTCACTTGGAAGGTCTTCTTTACCTTCACCTTTCTCTTCTTCCTTTTGCACTCATGCGAATTCTCCATCTTGATTCTAACTTATAACCATAATAAGTTCCTTCGGGTTAGACTCGGTGTTGCTTGGAAGAGTTCCAACATTTCGAATAGACATTGCATTTGCTAATTAGCCCAATTGGACTTCTAGATTGTGTATGGATAAGGCAGATTCTTCGTTACTTGCTCAACTCGAGCCTCCTATGTGCCTCCTCCTTGCCTCCAATCTTATCCAAAATCTTATCTAACTTTGATTCCATCAAATGTGCTTTATCTTACTAAAAGCTTTGCCTCTGAGGTCTGAACTGCCCACCATTGTTGTTGTTCGACCAGAAGAAGTTAGGGTGATTCTTCCACCTGGGGTTGTAAGTATTAGAGTAGGAATTGTTACCCCCTCTTTATCCAAATTGTGCCCCTATATAATTCACTTGCTCTTGGTTATCCTCCCTCATCAAGTAACAGTCCACGGTGTCATGATCTAAGTAACCATAAAGCTCACACTTCATCTGTACGACTTTAACTTGAGCTGAATATGACAACCTCATGTTGTTGATTTGTTGCTTCAAATTGTCGATCTTTTCTTGCATGTCCATCATTTGATCGACCACGTCAATTCCCTTTTGCTCTCTAAAAGTTGTGAGCTACCTACCTTGCTCATTTTTCCATAATCAATTGTTACTCACCATCTCCTCTATCAACTCCTCTGCTTCATTGACAGTCTTTCACATCAAGGATCCTCTTGACACTACATTGATGGTGCCTCTAGTAGGTGGGTTCTGTTCACTCAAGGTTACACACGCTAAGTTTTACTATATATAACCTTGGTAATTATTACAAGCGCATGGGTTGTTCATGTAGTATGTATAGTAGGTGGGTTCTGTTAGCTCAAGGTTACAAGTGTTAAGTTTTACAATTTATAATCTTGGTAATTATCGTAAGCGCACGGGTTGTTCGCATAGTACCTAAGGTATCGATCCCATAAGGAAGGAAAATAGTCCTAAAATCTAAGGTCGTCCTACACTACAATTATTCTAAACAAATACTAATGCACAAATTTAAACAATCAATAATCGAATATGAGAAACTTAAGTGTTAAAAGAGTAAACAAAATAGCAATTCACACAACAATCCAAAAATCAGCCTAGAACAAGCCAAGTGATAGAAAGGGGGATTTAATTCTAAACTAAAGAAAATCTACCCAATTGTGCAATTTCCTATTTACGAGGAATCTATACTCGATCTCTCATTACACGACTCTACTGGTTTGATTCAACTCTATACCTATCGATTCTTGTAACTTTTGTTAGTCAAAACTGATGATTTTTTACCCAGCTCACTCTCTTAGTTTATTGGTAAGATTTGAAGAATCGAAAGTGAATCCTAATTAAATTAAAAGAAAACATAATCGAATAAACTTTATTAATCTCAAGAACCAAAAACCTGAAGGTGAGTATAGATATCAAACCGACACTCAACAATAGTAAACCCAATCAATATCCAAACTTCAGACATCAATGAAATCAAACTACAAATAGGAAATACTATTAGAATGGATCTCAGAGGTAGCGACCGCGGGAAATTGCCTGTTCGGGGAAGTACTTCACATTAAACTTGTCTCCTTGTCTATTTTCCTTCATCTCCTTCCTCAATTGCTTGATCTCTCTCTAGGTTTTCTCTCATAATTGATAGAATCTCACTTTTGCATGACTTTCTAAGCTCTTCAAAGACTATTAGTGGCTGCCATGTAATGTTCTATTTATTTTAAAGAAGCCCCATGTCAAACTTTATTTATTTTGTAGAAGCCTTAGGTCACTTGGCTCACCCTCTCACTTTATTACCAAGTTATTAAGAACAAATATTGAACCACAGATAAATCAATAAAAATGCAATCATTCAAACTTTATGAATCTCAAGAATAAAAAATCCCAAAGGTGAGTATAGAAAAAAAAAACTCAACATTCAACACAACCTATTCTCAATAACTATCTTAATTCTATACATTGAAAAAATTGAAATAACCAAAAAATACGTCAGGAATGGCATTACGATGGCAGCGACAGTAGGAAAGCATCCAGTTCGAGAAGTATGTCACGTCAATCTTCTTCTCCGTGTCTCTCTTCCCATGTCTCCTTCCTTAATCTCTCGATTTCTCTCCAAGTTTTTTCGGAATTGGCTAACGTGAAGGCTCTCTTTCAGACTCTCCAAGGTTGCCACTTCTGTCTTATAATGTTCTATTTATACTATGGATGTCTTAGGTTTAATTTAAGGTCGAAATAGTCTAAAAAGTCTTGTGAAAATTGAGTTTTCATATCAGGCGGGGCCTCGACCGTGGCCAGTACCTAAACCTCCCTTCCCCAAATGCACAATCGTAGCCTGGCTACCACTGGCTCGTCCCTTTCTACGATGATTGTGGGCTATGTCTTTGGCCCAAAACTCTTCAAATCTTCTCCGTTCTTCACTGTTTACCCTAAAACACTAACAAACACATCAAGGTACCTCAGAAATATAACATTTAAGCTCAAAGATTTATATTAACCCATAAAAACACTTAAACACCTAAACTAAGATAATTAACACATAAACACACTCAACACTCAATTTAACACTAAATGCATAACAAATTAAACCATGAAATACAATGCAACTCACAACTATCACAAATTTTAGCAATAAGAAGACAACATAGAAGATAACATATTATACTTTTTTGAGGCAATATTTGAGTAAAAATTTGGAGTGATAATGCACGGATTTGTAGTAAAGTTTGATAACTAAAGGAGAGGGATATTTGTAGTGGTGATTGAGCAAAAAGAGAAAGAGTAACTAGTAAAAACACTTCTACCTTAGCTGGACTAATTTGATGCTAGGTGTCACTTCCACCATAAGGCATATGTCTCCTTTGTATGTATCACATATGTCCTGCATTTAAGCTACCAATTGTCACACTTCCATTAAGCCATTTGTTGATTAATGAATACTGTCAAATGTCACATTTTAATCAAGCCACTTGTCACTCAACCAATGTTGCCAAATATCAATGCATTAGGTATGCTAGATGTCACTAACTCATTGGCTTAGTCATTCTAATTTTCATGTACCAACTTATCTTGTCGCTTGACAATTTTCCTAGTCCAAATGTCCATTTTGATACCTCAATTCTCTAATGGTATTAATTAATGCCAAGTTGCTAAGTATGATCCATTAACCAAAATTCAAGGCATAAACAATTTACAATCATATCACAATTTTAACACTTATCACATATACTTTCATAAACATGTAACATTCTAACTAGAGGGTAATTTGGAGCCTTACAATGTGCCTGTCCAACTATGTAATATTTGGTTCCTAGAATATACTTAGGATTAGAACCTTAGATCCTTATACATGAGTAATAGTATTGAGAATTTAAGAAAATGCATTTTGCTCACATGCATATCTTTAGCATACACACATGAATTATAATTTTTACACATTACAAAGATAGCATATGCACTCAATTGACATGTCCCATGGTATGAAAGATTTAAAATGAACATGAGGTGAATTGTTATATCATGAATTTTGATTTCATTGGATTTCAATTAGTAATTTGGATTTAAATGTTATTGATTGGGAGATTAATGAATTAGTATGTACATTTGGACTAGGAACAATGCCAAGTGGTAGGATAAATTGACATATGAATAATTAGAATGACTAAGCCTATAATTGAGTGACATTTGGCACAGTTAAATGAGTGACAAATGGGCAAGTAATTAATTAATAAATGGATCTATTATTGTGTGACAAGTGTGCCAATAATTAGGAGACATATGGACTGATGAATAGGAGACTAATGGTAGAATATTAAGAGGATACATGGCTTACATGCTAAATGACAAATGCCTTGGTTAAATGAAGGCACCTAGCACTTAGAGAAGAAAGTTACAATAAGGATAGTTTTTGCTGTCTTATCCTTGCTTCGCCACTAAAACTTGCATTAATCTTTTCTCTGTATTCTAGTCTTTAAGCTAAATTGTACCCTAAATCCAAACTTTAGTCCTTCACAAATAGCCAAGAAACCAGTTCAAAGTGGTGTTCATCTTACTGCCAAAAATCAACCTGTCACAAATAGCTAAGAGATATGGATCAGTAAATAGGCACTCAGTCAAAAAAAATAAAAACAAAAGTAGAGTCACAAATGCATATGCATTTGTAAATATATCTTCAAACGTATGATTGTATAAACATTTCTGAATTATAATGATATTGCGATATGCCATATTTGTGTACTTTTGATAATATGTTTAACTGAGATAGAAGATTGAATTATTCTGAAAAGATTATATGAAATGTGTGACATTCATTTTGTCTTATTAGGATGAGAAATATTGTGCATTTGGTTTATATTTGAAATATTTGATGTTCTGAATGAGTAAGAAAATCGAGGATGATTCACTCATTGAGTTCATAAAACTCATTAAAATTGCAATTGTTGATTTCAGGTATGAGAGAGAATCTAACTCCTAAGACACTCTAGAAGAACGTGTTGGATTAAGATATAGCTCAAAGGTTTAGTCAGCTAGCATCTAAGGAATAGTATATTATATTTATATAGTTTCTCATGTCATGTAGAACTGTATATAAAAAGAGTAGTAAACTCTTAAATGCTTTTGATGATGTAAATATTTGTCTAATGAAGTGTAATGCCACAGTGTAAATTCTGTTAGTGAATGAAATGGATAAGTGTAATGCTACAATGTATGATGCCATAATAATTGAATATGACTGCTCTAACATGCCATTGTCATAGGGTATGTTCTTGAATGTCCTCTTGATGTTCGGGCATATACTCTATGGTAGTGGGGCATTACATTTTTGGTATCAGAGTATGGTTTGGCATCCACAAGGACATATAAGAACATTTCAACATGATATATAGTGAGAGATTTGTATAGTGATCACAAATTATTGTTTGTTATAGGTCATCCGCTATAGGAGATCAAGTTGCAGAGTCAGTTGACCTACAGTCTGTAGGATCCAATAGAGAGTCTCCAATACCTGAGCTTGCACAAATGCTTAAGAATTTTTGAGAGGAGATATGATAAGGTTAGGCAGCAGAGGGCTATAAACTTCTACAGAATTACAAACCATGCTGAGGCAGAAGGATGGCTAGAGAGAACAAAGAAGGTATTCAATCAAATGGACCGCAAGTCTGATGAGAGGTTTGATTATGCAGTCTCACTACTGCAAGGTTTAACATATTAGTGGTGGAAGACTATCCTTGGTAGTTCCACCAGACCTTTTGGACTGAGGTGGGAAGATTTTCTGAAGGTGTTTAAAGAAAATTACATACTAAAGATCTATTCGGATATAAAGATGAAGGAGTTTCTAGATCTAAAGCAGGGTAATCTTACAATAGCAGAGTATGAGATAAGATTTAATGAATTGATGGGGGTATGCTACTACCTTGATTTCGACTGAGGAAGATAAGTGTAGACGATTTAAGGATACGCTGAACATAGAAATCAGGATGAGGTTAGTCATCACTATTTTGGGTAGATTTACGCAACTACAAGCTGCCTTGATCAGAATTGAATAGTTGTTGAAAGATGGTTAAGGAGAGTATAAACAAAAGTCTAGAATGAAGAGATAGGTTTAGTCTCAAGCTAATTCTGGCAGGAGCTTCAGTAATTGCCAGAACAGATTGTTTCGATCTTAGACTAGATTGAGACACTCAAGATTTCAACCAAGAGGTGGATTTGTTCATACTGGTAAAGGTAGAGGATAAGTGTCAGGAGGGTAGTCCCAATAGATGCCTAGTTGTGAACATTGTGGAAAGAAACATGGTGGGGAATGTTGGAAGTGAGAGGAAGATCAGTGGCTGAGACGACTGTGTAGTAAAGTAGAGCTAGTAGAGTAGGACAGAGAGGTAGAGGTAGAGGCAAAACACATTCAGTAGGTCCTAGTGCCAGGACTGAGGTGTGGAGTAACCGGCCACAGTCTTAGGCTAGGATTTATGCCATTACCAGACAGCAGGCACAGAACTCCCCAGAACTCCCCAAATGTTGTAGGTATGTTAAAATTCTTTACTTTTGAGGCATTTGCATTAGTAGGTCCAAGATCTAAGCATTCATTCACCAAATCAAATCTGGCATCTAAACCACATTGTGAGATAGAGATGTTGAAATGTGGCTTAGAAGTGAGTACACCAATAGGTAGTACCACATTGATTGGAGAAGTGTGTAAAGGTGTATGATTTGAGATGATAAGGCAAAGTTGGAAGCTAATTTGATCGTATTGCAGTTGAGAGAGATATACCTCATCTTAGGTATGGATTGGCTTACTACTCATAGGGCTATAATGAACTGCTATACTAAAGAAGTCATTCTTGAACCACCTAATGAGTCAAGAATAATATTTCGAGGAGTTAGTCAAGCAATGCTAGCCAGATTAATTTCCTCAATGAGTGCTTTAAGATTGATTTGAAGTGGATTAAGGCTTATTTATCTTATGTAACTAATACTTGAAATGAACATACCATTTAGGATATTCCTATTACTAGGGATTTTTTTGATGTGTTTCCCACTGAACTACTGGGTTTACCTCTAGAGAGGTGACATGTGCTTTGTAACACTAGTCAAAATGAAATAATTAGACTACTACTGTAGTAGTGGTGAGTTTAGGTCGATCCCACAGGGAGTGTGTTAAAAGTTTTTAAAATGAAATTAATTGGTTTTTAGGAAAAAATTGATGGGTAGGTGGGATTTGGATTTAATAAGAAAATAAAAAAATAAACCTAATGAAAACAAATTAAAGAATACATGTGGAAAAAGATAAAATTAGGGAATTTGGTTAGGATACGATTCTTTGGTTCAATCTTGGCCTAACCCTAATTAAGCATAACTCGTTGATTTATTGTTCTTTTATCTCTCTTAGCAATTATCGGTCGTAGATTAACAACAAGCTCTGTTAATCCTGATTTTTCCTTAGATCCTAATTAATTGTGAAGCACTTGTTAATTAACCTTAGTTATCAGGAAACCTAGAATAAGGTCTCTAAGTTTATTCGACAACCACTTTACAAATCAGAAAAATAGACCGATCGTAATAATCACACAAGCTCGGATTATTTAACCCATGTTATGTTATCTTTAATGATTCAAAACTGTTAGTTGCTATACATAAATTAGAAATACAACAATTATATATTGTATTTGATTCTAGAAATGGGTTTTCATGAAAAATGATTCAATAGAGCAGTAAAATCATCATCATTTAAATAACAAATAAATCTACACAAGATAACATAATCAATTCCTAATGAGAGAAAGAAACAACAAATACTGAAAAATACACTTAACCAGGTCGTCGGCATCGATTTCACCTCCGAATTGGTGTCAAGATGTTAGTCTTCCATAGGTCTCCCGAGAAAAAGCTTAAGCCCCTACAAAAATAACCCTAGCGAAGACCCCTTTGGTTCTTCTTCACTACGTAAGCTTTTTTCTTCACTATTCACGACATTATTCTATGATGTGACAAATAAAGATAGTTGGACCAACTATAATTCATGTCTCCCTTCCTTTCTTCTCTACCGTCCAACCCTTCTCCCAGCCACCAAATCACAGCTCCCCCTCTTTTAACGCCACTTACTATTTTTTTTATGGGACAATTTAACTTAAGGGTTTTTGATCTATATCTCCTATAGCTAAAACCCTTCAACCTCCTCTTTTGTGTTAAATGCATGTGCTTAATGCTAGCCATCATGTATGTCTTTAACACTAGCATTAAATTCCATGCGTTAAAACCATACAATGCTAGCGTTTTGTCTTAGTTGTCTATGTTTCACGTTTTGTTCCTTTGTGGTTATTGTTTTGGTAAGGTTTTTGACTCTCCATTAAACACATTTGGCTGTTGTTTTGGACAACATCTTAGATGCTTCTCCAATTTTTCACTTTGTTGGCTACATTATGGACAACGTTCCTAGCTCCTAATGGCTTCAAAACTTCATTCTTTAATCTTATATTTGTATTCCATCATTAAATCTACACGAAAATCAATACGAACACAAAATGAGGAATTAACACAAAAAACATGAATTCAAATGAAATAACATATAAAAATATAGCAAAATTGATTCATATTAAATATCCCCATATTTAGCTTTTGGCGATCCTCAGGCAAAACATTAAAATTAAGCTCAAAACCCAAAAACATTGACCCATTTCCTATATTTTCTAAGACTGTATAATCATAACCAAAGATGAATGGCTTTCAAAAATTATAGTAATACTTTGACATTCAATGCTTTTACTTATGATCAATCAACGAGCATCATCGTCAGAAACTGAGCAAATCTAATGGTAGACTCGAAAAATGTGTTTAAGTAAAATATATCTATAGGTACACTCAACTCCATTTATGTTCATGACAATTCATAACTTTGCATACCATTTTATTTCTCTACCATTATAATTCATATGCAAAATCATGGATCAAAGGACTTTTCAAGGTTGTAATGTGGGCAAAGGTAAGGTGAGATGTATCTGGGTTAAGTAGCATGAAAGTCATTAAAGCTAGTGAAACAAAGCAACACTCATCAAAAACTGGGTACCATCAGCTATGATGAATGCAACATTTATATTTCACAACCTCATTCAGCTCTCACACACAAACCACATGAAGCATATACCAATCTAAAAGAATCACTCATACATTTTATATCCAACAATACATTGAAATCACAAGAGTGAACCTTCCAAGCCAGCATCTACCTCATATTCAACATACTCAAATATCACATTCTTTACAACTCTAGGGAGATGCATTAATCATGAATAACTTTGCAAACTCATATGCAGTTCCCCCTTGATAAATTTATTTAAACAAAATTTTTTATTTCATTCTTTTCTTTTTCTTTCTTTTTAAACATTAAAAGAAACTACATTAATATGAGAATTTGAATAATAAGACATTAAAACATCCCAACATTATAGCCAATCCACACATATGTATACCCCTACACTTACACTTTTGTACATCTACAAACTCACCAATCATAGATACTCCACTAGCTTTATGGCTTGCGTAGGACATTTGGTTAAGAATAAAGCATGTAATATGGTTAATACCAAAATCATGTCAATAGGGTAAGCTATTTGGCTAACGTAGTTTAAAAAAACAAAGAATGCCTAATCATTTCCATATTAATGTATGTGATAAAAACGTAATCTAGAATACAAATTCAACAAAATCAGGATGTACATGCCATGAAGGTAACACATTATCAAAAGACAATAAGATTGATATGGATGTTTCAGTCTAATAAAGCCCAAAACCTCATTGGCTTTGTCTACCACTAGTTACAACTCTTATAAAGATAACGCATATCAACCAATCATAAGAGCAAAAGTACATGCCAAAGTTGCTAAGAAATTCTCTAGTCAATTCATTCTCTACTCATGATTAAATTATCCTAGAAGCAATAGAAAATGAGCAAATGGTTCTTTGTTTGTTTTATTCTTTCTCCCATTTTAATTGAAAACTTAAAAAAAAAGAAAAAATAAACCAACAAAGAAACACACATGCATAAAAAATAAATAAGAAAATTTAAAAGCAAAGAAATTTACTTCCCTGGGGTTGCCTCCTAAAAAGTACCTTTGTTTAGGGTCGTTGGCTCTACTCCAAGTTCCCCTCACGTGGCAATTGTGATCTATAGTTAGTGCCACTTCCACGCAAGGTTGATCTGGATAGGGCCTTGGTTGATAATTGTTCACCTCTAACATCCTCCTTATCTTCAAATTCTTTTATGTCTGTTCACCTCTAACGTCCTCCCTATCTTCAAATTCTTTTCTATCTCTTAAGTCCTCGCTCTCTTGAAATAATTTGAATGACTCTTCACCTTCTTCTTCATTTAATTTTTCCAACTTGCTAGGTAAAGGTGAAGAGTTAATTTCAAAAATAATCATGGACTCAGTACTTACCTCAGGGCTAAAAGATGTATTTTTCTTTGCTTAGAGCTCCTCCTTAACTTCTTCAACATAAGCAGTTCGTTAAGGATTGACCTCAAAATTCTTAAGCTCCTTGTCGCTTTGTAAAGTTTCTACATAAATATCCATTGGGTACTCCTCAGGCTGATATGGTTGCGTCTCTTTTCTTTGTGATGCTAGACAGTTGACAATTTCCATCAATTGATCTACCTGGCTTGTTAAGTTTTGGATTCTAGAACTTGTTTCTTGCTAGAATTGCAAAGTATTAGCAACATACACATTAACTTCCAAAGATGTACCAGAGTCTTGATAGGAAGCTTCTAGTATGTATCAGAATTGCTATGCTTCCTACAAACTATCATGGAAGTAATTCGGCTAATTATCCTATCCATGACAAAAGTTAGGTTGATCAATCCAAACATTGTTATAAGATTGAGAATATGAATTAAAGAAAAATTACTCCCATCCATGTCAAATTTAATTTTTAATTTTTATAAAACATAAACATGAAATAAAATAAAGAAAGGATCATGACATAACTAAAAAAACCAATTACGAACAAATATATACAAAACACCAATTAAAATCACAAACAAAAAATAAAACATCACACGACAACGACACCAAAATTGACGTTCCCATCATAACACTAGTCAAAATAAAATAACTAGACTATTACTGTAGCAGTGTTGAGCCTAGGTTGATCTTACAAGGATTGTGTGAAAAGTTGTTGAAATGAAATTAATTAGTGTTTAGGAAAAAAAAAATTTTTTTTTGGGGGGGGGGGGGTGGGTAAGGGGGAAGGAAGCTGG
>JAOSBN010163969.1:0-21537 GCA_027563595.1 Erythroxylum suave | reverse complement strand
AAAGATGTTATGGTTGCATGCGATAAATGTTGATTTATTAAAAGGAGGGAATTTTGTACTGAATGGCCAATTTTATTATTCGCGTGTAATTGAAAGGTTTGATCAACGATTAATTTATGCTCCAAAACCCGGTAGCTTAGTTAGGTGTTAGGTGTCCAAGTTCGCACTTCCCATGAAAACTAAGGAAGCCACGATCTCCTCCACGATCCAATGGGATCTCCATTTAGTGCACTAATGTTGAGCAAGTTACACGTTTGATATTACTCTATACTCGGGTGAAGTTTAAATATTTAACACGTGGAAATGCTGTTTCTATTTACCACTTTTTAAACGGTTAAAAAAGTATTACGTGGAATAAATTTTTTAAGAAAAATCTTATTTTTACTATACTCTCATTAATTTGTGAGTAAACTCATGTGGAGATGGTATTTAATTTCTATTTATCCCTGTTTAAACACTTAAAATTATATACAAATTATAAGAAAACAGCATGTAAAAAACATTATGTGGAATAAATTCTTTAAGAAAAATCTCATTTATACTATAATCTCATCAATTTGTGAATAAATGCATACTTTATTTTGTTTCTCCTATTCTTTAAATTCTTAAAAGACAATACAGCACTGTTTTACTTCTCTCTTTTTTTTTTCAATTTAGAAAACAAAATATAACTCCTATATTTAGCAAATTTATTGCCAAGTTTCAACTCATACAAATCATTTGTAAGAATAATATGACTAATTAATAAACTATTCTTAAATAAATCAAAACGTTCATGTTAAAATTCTCCTTTAATTTCAAAAATATCAAAATTTGAAATACAAATTAAATTCCTAAAAGTTGAAGGTACATAAAGAGTTTCTAAAAGATTTAGTTGATGGCTATAGCCCAAGGTTATGTAATAAGTCATCGTGCCTTCAAATAGAGTGTACAGACAGTTTTGTAAAAGAGAAAATTATTATTTAAATTTATGGTTAGGATCATGTAAAATATTTTTATCATATTGGAAACTTGAGTAATAGCACCAATACCAAGCTATGATGAATTAAAAAACCTCATTCAGGTTTGATTTTGAGCATACATAAATATATTATTTACCTTTCATTTTGAATTAAACTTTAGGTTTTGGACAATTTTTTTGCTAGTGCCCTTTTTTACAAAATTATATTTTTCTTCCCACTGTTCTCTTTGATTCGTATGCGCTGCATTAACACGCTACTTTTTCTTAAACTTGTTAGCTTTCACTTTATTTTGTTACTAACTTTTTTATGCACTAGGGTAACAAAATGACTCCCTTGCTTCTTCTCCCTTGCTTCTTTGCACTTGCTTCCTCATAAGTAAGCCTACTAGACAATTCATCAGCATTCCACTTTCCTTAATAATGTTGTAGTTAGTTTGAGTAAAAGATCAACGAACTTAAAAATGAATTGTACCATAAAAGAATCATCAATTGTCATTACCATTGTCTTTAGCCCTGTTACAATATTGGTCATCTAATAATATGGTCACATATACTTTGCAACTTAGCATACTTCAAGATAAGTTCTACTATATGGGTAACACCAAGTGACTTGTCTATAGAATGAAAAAAATCCTTTCAAAAATTCAATTCTTTTGCATTTTTGACGTTTAGAATAGTCGTGTTAATGTTGTTAGCAATAGTCATTTTACTACTTATATTCCTCAATCAATTAGAACATTTGATAACATGTGATTTGGTTATATCAATTGGACTTATCTATGTTGTTTTAGGTTGGTTTTGGTGCTTAATTGGTAAAATTAATATTTATTTTATCTTATGAGTTGATGTAGTGCCCCGATCCATAAAGCACAATTCCTAAACCTCAATCTGACATTTGGGAACATGCGTCATGAACCGGCATGCTAGTTAGAGCAGTCACATCACTTATCATGGCATTATACAAATAAGACATTATATCTAAAAGATTCATTCCTCATTCCATTTATAAAACATAATACACGGTAGCTTTTCATACATAATCCATTTATCTATATAGAGTCAAAAGCTTATAAGAGTAAATTGGTCTTTACAACATAGTTTACATGGAATGAGAATTATGCAAAAGATTTTAACTAAATCCTCAGTCTCAGCTGACCAACCTTTGAGCCATTTCTTGTTGTCTAAAATACAAGAACTATACTTCTCCTAGAACATCTTAGAAGTTACGGCTTCTCTCTCGTACCTGAAAATCCACGTTAAAATTTTGATGAGTTTTGCAAACTCACTGGATAAACCATCATCGATGTGCTCACTCATATCATATAACACAAATAGTTCATAGACAATTCAATGATAATTCTTATCATCAGATAATGCACATTACTTCGCCAATCATGATATAGCCTTAGAAACCATTTTGTTCCTCTAGGTAACAACTTATAACTTATGTTTTTAATACTCTCAAAACAAAACATAAACACATATAATCACTAATCAATTTCCTAAAGCAATACATAAATATATAAATTTATTCATCAACATTTATCGCCCATTCATCACCATTTTTACTATCAATCCATCTCAAAAGTCATCCTTATATATAACACTTCATAATTTACTACTCATCATATACATAAAATAGAACATGAGTGTACCCATTTATTCATCCACAATACACATATATTCAACACCATTTTCATGGCCATTTAACATCAAAATAATCACCATATTTATTTCATTTACAACTACCCGTGAAGATTATTATGCTACTTACCTGATTTACTCAAAGCTTCTTCAAAATCTCCAAGAAACCCTAATTCCTTATGTCACATGATCATCATCATAAAGGGTGGAGTAGGTTAGGTTTTCTAGTGGCAAGATGAAGAAGACAACAGAAGTAGAAGTAGAAAGTGAAAGATGAGAGCAAGGTTCAGCCTATGATGCTTGGAGAAGAGAGTGTCATGAGAAGGAGAAGAAGAGAAGAAAGAAACGAAGAAGATGAGAGTATTTAGCTAAATGAAAGATGTCTTGCAAATTTATTTAAAGAATCTTGGGTGAGTGTGGCAAGCCAATTGACACTTGTCACCTCCCCATAGTTCCACTTAGTCTCTTTTTAATAATTAATCCATTTGTCAACCAATTTCTAATCCAATTATCTCCTAATTTCCTATGACACTTGTCATTAAATCCTAACATCATTTATCAATAATTTCTATAGCCAGATTTCATTTATTTCTACTACCATAAATCAATCATCTTTCCACTTAACATTTTTCCTAGTCCAAAATACCCAAAATTTCATAAATTTTCCATTTTCACCAAAAATTCTAAATCAATAATTATACTCACCAAATCAATTTTCAAGACAAAATATTCACTATTCACATATAATCACATTATAATCATTTATGTACACAAAATGTCAATTGAGAACTTGTACAATCATTGCAATGTGTATAGAAAATCAAGTTCACTTGTGTGTGTGTGCTACTATTATGCATGAGCATGAAATGTATTTCCTAATTTCTCATTGCTATCACTACAAAACAACATGGCTATTGCAACGAAAATCTTAGCAATACCTTTGACGTGCGTTGCTATTTGCATTTTTTGTAATAGATCGTTATTAAATATTAAGCTTTTAGGATAGCTTATTGCGAGGAGAATCAATTTGTATTTTGACCACATGACTCATTGAAATGTTGCAATGAACTGTCACTATAACAGATATGTAGCTACATTCTGTCACTAGTTAGTGCTGCAACAAGAATGGATAATTTGGTGCCATTATGCAGGGACAATTTTGGCAACAAAATAATAGATGCTTGGTGACACTCTGTTACTAGAAGTCTTTTTATGACATTTATTATGACAACACGTTACAAAAAGCACCACATTGGCATTTTTAGTGACTATCTATCACTATATTCTAAGTTAACTTTAGTGACAATCTGTAGCAAAATAAGTTATAATGTTAGCTACTGTGACGACCCATCATAAAAAAGCAATATAGTTATTTTTAGTTACAATTTGTTGACACTCTATTATTAAACGACTTTTGATGATTTTTTGTTGTGACACCACATTGCAAAAAAAGGTTATGCTAGTATTTCTAGTAACCATCTGTCACTATAATCCATGCTAGTTTTTGTGATTATAGCAAAATAGGTAATAGCTACATCTATTGTGACAACCCATAAAAAATGTCATATAATTTATATTTTATTACAACTTATTACTAAAAGCCATAACTAATGACAAAATGTTACAAAATTATTAAAGTTGATTAATATGGTAACAACTTGCTACTGAAAGGATAATAACGTAATTTTTAAACATAAGAATACTTATGCTTAACTGATGACAAAAACATTTTAGATTATATTATTTTTATTCTTAATTTTTTGATAGAAATTAATTCTATTTAAAACATTAAAATAGAATCTCTAATTTGTTTTTAAAGCAAATTTATCTAACATTAAAGGAAAAAGTTAGAAAAATCTTTTTATAGAACTTGATTATAAAAGCATGAATATAGCTAGACATGGTAAATAATTGTTCTAGAATAGTAAAATTAATCATCATCACTATCATTCATAGTACTAGCATTATTAGGCTCATCATCATCATCATCATCTTCCTCTAAGTTTTCTAAATCATCACCAATATCTTCACTGCTGCCATCGTCGTCGTTATCTTCATCAGAATCAAGTAGTTCAACTTCAATCATGCTAGGTGCTGGCATAATATTATCTTCAACAACATCTCTAGGGACATCTTCTCTAGTTAATTCAATTAAATCATCAACATTAATATCAGGCAAAGCTGATCTCTTAAGACGATCGGATTCATCTTCTTGATATGCCTCATCTTGTAATTGGTCATTAGATTCTTTCATAATCGGAAGATCATAAAAGTTTTGAGGTTTGGTTTTCTGCACAATACTCCCATGTCGAATAAGCCCATATGGCAAATAGTAACATTGTTCAACTTGATTTGCTAAAACAAATGGGTCATTGGTATTCAAGAAGAGCTTCATATTAATACTAATGATACCATATTTATCCTTTCTCCAACCACGATCCAAGTGATGAACATCCCACCAATCACATTTGAAAAGAACAACTCAATTTCTGCCAAGGTATCGCAGTTCAATAAAATCTTTTAGAACTCTATAATACTCCGAATATTTTGAATTTCCATTTGTCTTAACAATTACTCCAATATTTTGACAGATGCTACTATCTTCACATGCTTTTATATGAAATCTATATCCATTAATGATGTATCCTTTATGAGTGATTGCATCTTTGAGAGGACCACCCGCTAATTGCAATAGTTGAGAATTTACATGTCCTTTTTATGTAACTCAGTAATTTGAAATAATAAAATATATAATTATGGTGATAAGTAATTGTGATAAATATGAAAATGCAAATAATGTATATAAAATGAAAATAATATTAATTAAGTAAAATAACAAAAATGTGTATCATAACTTACTCGTTTTTTAAACCATTCTACAAACTCTAATTTATATTTTCTTGCCACATCCCTCACCCTTTCTTTTTCGAGCTTTGACACGTGTTCTTTATATACAAATATATTAAGATCCATAAAAGAAATTTTTTTGTATAATAGGAATAAAATGCACGAATAATTACTTATTTGATATAATCTTCAATTTTGTCACAATTCTGTAATATATAAACTTGTACCTGCTTCAATTCCTCACTAGTCAGACGGTAAGATTTTCCTCTTTCTTCTTCTCCATATCGATTTTTGAAGAACCGTCCAGTTTTAGCAAATACAAATATGTCTTCTGGGATAGAAGAAAAATTTTCATCATTTCTTTCAATCTGGTTGAACATCGTCTCCGCAGTATTCAAATATCTTGAACAAAATGTTAAGCACTCTTGTGCAATATATCCTTCAGCGATTGACCCTTCAGGACAACTTTTATTACTCAGAAGCAATTTGAAATTATGTAAAAACTTGATAATATAAGGTAAATTAATTACAAAGCTTATTTCACATTCCCGTTTAACTCCTCAAGTACTATATTATTTGGGTTAGGTATTGCTTTATACACTCATCTGTGTAACTTCCTCCATCTTTCACAATCAATAACGAAATCTACGAGGTAAGTTCTGTATCCCTTTTACCCATAGCATCTATTATATACCATGTCATATGATTTGGGTCTTCTTTCTGCGTATATTTTTCTTTAACTTTATATGTATGTGTTTCTCCCCTAACAGCACAACACAATTCATTATGTTCCTATTTTATCATTGATATATAGTTGGAATAAGAGCAACTATCGGATGGTTATATAGATGAATGGGTATATGGATGGATGGTTATATGATTAATCAACACAAAATAAATTCTTGTTGAGAAGCTATTTTGTATCTTTTAATTAATTTTTACATCTTAATGTTTTTAATTTTTATTTTTATTATTACAAGTTGCTATACACTGATGGCAAGTAAAAATGCATATCGTGTGGCAATTAACAGAAAAACAAACGTGTAAAGATTGTCATATCAACAAATAATAATGACAATGATGAATCACAAGATCAATTGATGCAACAAGAATCTCTAGCTATTCGTGATGATCATTTTAATACTTCTAAGCATGGGCCAACTATCATAGGTAATGCATTAACTTTTAATTATTAAAAATGTTGTATGTTAAATAATAAAGAATAGTTAATATAAGTTAAATCATATGTAATGTGATAGGTCGTAAAAGGACATAAGCATCAGGATCCAAAGCAACTCGAGGTCCGACTAGAAATTTGAAAGTGGCACTATTGGGGAGAGGCCAAAAATTGCCTATGACATTCTTAGAATGTAGGGCAGTGGGCCCAAATGCCTCAAGTTTTGTTCACCAAATTGGTGTTAATATAAGAGACCCCTAGCTTAGCCCTATTTGTGCCAAGACTTGGAATGACATTCTTGATGAGAAAAAAGATAGATCATGGGATGATTTATAATTAATAAATAAATGATTATAAGTTTTATAATTGGCTTATTTTTATTAACAATTTTTTTTAATTTTGGTAGACCCATTTTGATTTTGAATATGATAAGGAGCTCAAAAAGAGTATTATGAAATTGATGGGAGAAAGATTCAAAACTTATAAGTGCAGATTGAAGAGAGAGAATTTTTTGCCTAATATGACAGAAGAAGAACTCATCAAGCCCTATAAAAAGTTTAGTCAAGATGATTGGAAAACTATGGTTAAGCATTGGTTCTCTCCTAATTTTCAGGTGAATTATTATTGAATATCACTTATTTAATATAAAATATAAAATTATATTGTTATATTATTTATTATTTATTAATTTTCTTTCCAATAGGAGCAAAGTCACAGGAATCAAGGGAATCGATCAAAGAATAAACGAGCACATAGAACTTGTTCTAAAGGCTATGCTCAATTGAGATATGAATACGTGAGTACGTAAAAATATGTGGTAATCATAGATTTTTTAATGACATATATTAATTTACTAACTTGAAATTTTATTTATATGCATTGGCTAATAAAAAGGAGTAGTCAAGAGTTGACCAATACATCATAGCCCACACAAAGGCAGACAGTGAAACTCCTACAACTGATGAAGTAAAGGAGACCATTGTAAGTATATACTTTTATAAGTGGACAAATGTAGTACTATGTGGGTAATTCTTATATTTAGTTTTTTTAGTTACAATTTATATGTATTTCAAATAACAACAATAACTAAAGAAGACCATTTTTGTAGGAATGAAGCTAGAAATTTCATAATTTTAATTTATTCATGTATTTAATTATTGATATTCATGTAGGAAGAGTTGGAGAAATATAAAGCTGAAAAGAAACAGGATTGATCAACCTTGATGATGATGAGATTTTTGAGAAAGTTCTTGGTGAAGAAAAACATGGTCATGTTAGAAGCTACTTGCCAAATACCACCCCATCTAGTTATCAGGCAAATGAACCTTCAAAACATAAGCTTATAAAAGAACTAGCTGAAACCAAAGAGTATGCTCAGAGCTTGAAGAATGAAATGACAACTTAATTTCAAGAAATGAAGGGACAAATTGTGAAGGATATGCAAAATAAAATGATGGAGAACTTCAAGAATATGCTTGAAGCAGCTAAGAATGGAGATTTTATTTTTGATTCTTTCAAAGCGATGTTTAAAGCCTCATCGAACGGCGCTAACTCCTCAAAATCTTATACCAATGAGACAAATGTGATAAGTCTTAATCTAAAGCATTTTTCTATAAATTATTTTATCATTTTTAGATAATCAATATTAATTTTACTTATCCTATTACTTTTATTTGTTTATTTATTTTGTTGTAGGATGCAAATGTGGATTCTTGAAGGAAAAGTCTTGCATCATTCACTGGAGTTGTTTTATTATCTTATTGAACATTTTTTCAGTTAATTAGATGATGTTATAGCTTCTATGAGCATCTTATTCGATCTCGTTATTAGGATTCACTTTCAAGTGTTATGTTTAGTTCTCCTTGAAGTTAGACTTATATTAATGCAATTTCATTTCTTAATGTTATTTTTTATATTCTATTATGTAAAATATGGTTAAAAAATATAAATTTTTTTAGGTACGAGATTATTACTTTTGCAGTTTGTGATAAAAATTATCCATTATTAGAAATAAAATAACATAAAAACTTTTGTTACCACTATTATATTCTTGTTGTAAGTTACTACCTCTTTTAATAAACCATATGCCATTGCATAACGAGATATTTAGTTTTTCTAGTAATAGAATTTAGTATTACTAATTCATATATTTTGCAATGACAAATATTCTAACACTGAATATAATGTTTTTAATAACAGTATTAACCAACAATAACTTATGTTATTACATATATGTTTTTGTGATATTGATTTATTTTATTGTTAAAAATAACACTTTGTTACCATTGATTGGATTTTTTGCAATGAATATATCGTATTACAATATATTCTAATTTGCAATAGAATATATATCATCACTATATAGAACTTCTAGCAATAACCTTTTGTATTAGCAAGTTTCGTTACAAGCTGTTACTTTTAGTAACAAACTTTAAGTTACTACAAAATTAAGCATTTAGTTACGTATTCTTGTATCATTACTAATCAATGATTTTGTAACAGTAAATTAATTTCTTGCTAAACATAATATTTTGTAACAATAATGTTTAGTATACAATCATATTTTGTCATGGATATTATTGAATCATGTAACAGATAAATCTATTGCAAAAGGTGATTTTCTTACAACAACTTTGTTTTTGCATAATTATATGTTAGCTATAGCAACTATTTTAGCAAAATGGAAATGCCTTTTGTAACAAATATATTCTATTCTAGTGACGCGTTGTTTAGTTTCTAAATGTGTAGAATCCACAACAAGAAAAATTTTTGAAGCAAGAAGAGAGTTTATGTAGCATCGGACATGGGAATTCTATCATGAAACCTTTAGCAACACCCCCTATAGTAATGGAATGTGACGGAGTCAATTTCCGTCACCACAAGTTTTAGTAACGAACTTCACATCTATAGTAACGGTTTTAATTTGATAAGCCTTTTCATTTTGTAGTGTATTTCTCATTTCTATAAATCTAAGGTTCTATTAAGTTGCTAGGCTAACTCTCATTATCTCTATATTAAGCTGCTAAGTTGACTCTCATAATCTCTATATTAAGTTGTTTACATCTATGCTGGACTCCTCACATTGCATTCCCTAGGAAAGTGCTTAAAGAGGTTGACAAAATCTTAAAAGCATTCCTATATGGTCTAGCGAAACTGAAAACTCAAAGAATGCCAAGATAAAATGTAGCCAGGTTTCTATTTTGAAGAAATTTGGAGGCCTAGGGATCATTTCTATTTGTACCATGCAAAAAGTCCTAATGTTCAAAAGGCTATAGAGGTTATATGTTGATCATAATTCACTTTTGGTTAAGTGGATACATGAGTATCACCTAAAAAAAACCAATTTTTGGAAGGTTTCTTATACTAGGGAGTTCTCTTGAATTCTTCTCCAGATGATGAAGCTACGTGACTTTTTTATCCTTATATTAAACAAAAAGTTGGCAATAGAGATAGAACATGGGTCTGGTACGATTATTGGTTAGACTCAAGTCCCATTATTCTTCATCCTTAGGTTCAATAATTGAGAAACATAATTCCTCTTAATCTTAAAGTGTCATCTTTGATCTGTAATGGTCAGTGGGGAGGGAATTTCAAAGGTTTGATACTCTGGCTCAATTATTGTTCCTCAACTATTTAATGAGCGGTTTGATGATTTTATCATTTGGTCTCAAGATCTGAGTGATAAATACTACAACAAATCATGTCAAATGATCCCAGTAAGGGGATTATACTTGTTGTTATAATTAGTTAATTTTCCTCATTTATTTTGCTTGTATGTAGAGTGTTTGACTTGAACTCATTGCAATGTTATATTAACTTTGTCTTTAAATAACACAATATTCATTTAAAAAAATAAAACATAAACTTGATTAGTCTATTTTTAATATAATATATGACCTTAAGATTTAATCAAATCTATGTCTATTATGAATATTTATTTAGAATATGCAGGCAACAGTTGTATTAAATAGTTTATGATTGGAAGAAGTGTGTAGAAAATTAATGAATTGAGATAGTTAAGAATGTAGTAATGAGGAGAAGAGAATTAAGTGGACTGTGCAAAACCCTTTTTTGGATCCTGTATAGAGAGAAGGATCTTTCTCACTCATTTTTTTGTCATCCCCAAATTTCAAATTAATAAAATACATGTTATCTTTTAAATTCCTTTTTATTACTAGTAAACGAGTTATTCTTCCTCCTTCTAACACTAAAAACTATTACATCATAAGTATTTATCGAATTTTTTTCCTCTTGTTTCAGAAAGAAGTTTATTAGGATTCTCAATTTGACGCGATCATCTGTAAAGTATGGGAGAGACGAGCACGTACACATTATCAAAACTTTGTTGCTGTGATACACAGAGCCGATGTACGATTGCCTTACATTTCTAAACAAATTTGGAGTCGTTGATAGAAGTATTGGATATCACCTGAAGCAATGTCCATTTCAGAGCATAATTCGGCCAACAGATGTGGAGGACTAGGGGTAGAGAATCTTCCCGTAAATATAGGAGGATTTATTACCCACCACGAACATGTGGAGAGACTATTAAGTATATACACTTTACATTTATATTCTCATTTCTTTTCTTTTTTGTATTTCTATCAAATTTGATGTGCAAAATTTGGAATGAAAATATGTATTTCTTGTTGAGAAAGATAAAGTTCTAAAGTCTAGTGCCATATATGGTTGTATTGTTGAGTTATTTTCATATTTCAATAGGGGGTAGATATCATAAAAATAGAGGAAACTCTGCTGAAATTTTCATAAATTCTAATACACTTATAACATTTTATTCTTATGCAGGAAAAGTTTATGTGCATGAGACCTACACCCTGTCAGCTTTTTTTGCACACTCACTCTAAAAAACATGAAAGTGTGGCATTCATTAATAGCAGTTGTATGGAACTAAACGTATGTGAAATTTATGATTTAATATTAATGCTTAATAATTATCAATTACTAATATAAACATTAGCTTCTGATAGGACCAATTACAAGAAAGCCTTCAACAACAGTCTCAGCAGTGTAAAATGGGTTCGGCCTATTTTTACTATTTTGGGCCGAAAACCTGAAGCTCAAAGAAAGCCTATGGTTCGGAGTCCAAAATTCCACTGATCCTGGCCCATCAAATTCCAGTGTCTAGCAAAGAGGGAACTAGTAGAAATTTGAGTTGGAGTGAGAGTCTTGAAGTCTAAGATAATGAGGAGATAAGGATAAAGTTTTATCCAAATATTATCTTTATCTGGCAGGTTAAAGTTTTATCCAAATCTTATCTCTATCTGATAGGATAAAGTTTTATCCAAATCTGATAAGATAAAGTTTTATCAGGATTACAAGTTCAATTGCAGTAGGACACTCATCATTGGTGGCTATAAATAGGAGTTTTTAAGTGGGAAAAAAGATCCAACCTCTGACATGTCAAAAAACTTGGCATCTCAACAAATCTTTGAACCTATTAGGTTATTACTTTTGGCAATTCTTTATTTTTCCCTTAACCTAGTCCTTTTCTTTTTCAATTTTTCTTAGCAAATTTTCAATTTCTTAGTCATTGCGTTTTGCCGAATTGTTTACCAATAAAGCAAAGTTCTTTCTGATAGATTTTTGTCCCTTTCTAGCAATACACAGTCATTTTGACTTCAGTCATATTACAAGGAGCAATCTTTTAGCTTATTTCTTTAGTTTGGAAATACTTTAAATTCCTGGCACGCTCGTAAACCACAACAAAGGGCTATGTGTTATCCTTCGAGCGTGCCAAGAATTTAAAGTATTTTCAAACTAAATAAATAAGGAAAAAGATTGCGCCTCGTAATCTAAACTGAAATCAAAACAACTGTGTACTACTAGAAAGGGACAAAAATCTAATAGAAAGAACTTTTCTTTATTGGTAAACAAGTCGGCAAAACAAAATGAGTAAGAAATTGAAAATTTGCTAAAAACAATTGAAAAGGAAAGGAATAGGCTAAGGAAAAATAAAAGATTGCTGAAAAATAAATAAGCTAAAAAATTCGAAGTTTTGCTGGGATGCCAGGCTTTTGACATGTCAGATGTTGGATCTTTTTTCCCGCTTCAAAACTCCTATTTATAGCCACCGATGATGAGTGTCCTACTGCAATTGAACTTGTAATCCTGATAAAACTTTATCTTATCATATCTGGATAAGATTTGGATAAAACTTTATCCTATTAGATAGAGATAAGATTTGGATAAAACTTTATCCTGCCAGATAGAGATAATATTTGGATAAAACTTTATCCTTATCTCCTCATTATCTTGGACTTCAAGACTCCCACTCCAACTCAAATTCTACTACTTCCCTCTTTACTAGACACTGGAATCTGATGGGCTAGGATCAGTGGATTTTTGGACTCCAAACCATGGGCTTTCTTTGGGCTTCGACTTTTCGGCCCAAAATAGTAAAAATGGACCAAACCCATTTTTCAGTGTAAACATTTGCCCCCTGCACCATTGCGCTTATGAATATAAGCCTAATGGTGGCCTTTAATTATTTCCCAACTTGCTACAAAATCTCTTCCTGGATGGCCCTTGCAGCTATTGACCACCCTTCCTTACTTCCTTGAGCAATCATTGGCCTGATTAGCCAACGCCTTCTTCCATTGGCCTAAAAGGCCTGATGCTTTTACTCTTCTCAATTCCTTCTTCACAGTGCTCAACCATCTTCTTGGTAATGTTGGCTAGCTTCTTCCCTTTGTCAAGCATCTTTTGTTTCTTCACAAAGTGAGCCATGGCTTAAACTTGAGGTTTTATTTCCAGATCTTCTTTTTCCTAGAAAAGTCCCTTTGCCAACTTATTGCGCTGCGACCTTCTTTTTCTTGTTCTAGCGTTTTTTTACGCAGCAGTAAATATTTTCTCTTTATTCTTCCTTTTACTTTCCACCCGAATCCACTCTCCATCTTTCTTGGGCATCGGTGGCTTAACAAATTTCGGGTGACTACCAATGCTAATGACCACCTGATCATCGGCTTCCCTGTTATTTCTGGTGACCCGATCACCGATCCTTTCCAGTGCACTGACTCTCTTGTGACTTTTAGAGGCGGTGGTCAAGTTGTCTTTCCTTTTCGACATGTTTGACCCTTTTGACCTCCAAACTTGATTCGCATGCTTCTGGTTCTTTTTATGGTTGAGCCAATTCCTCATGTCGACACTTGCTACGTTCACTGACCCTACCGGGAATGGATTTTTGTCAATGAGCATTGCCTCTTTTAGGAACTTGAGAATTTTTCTGTTGATGCGGTCCTAAATCACGTTCCTAAAGGCCCAGCACATGTTAGTGGAATGAGTCCATGCATTGTGATAGTTGCAATAGTCTTTGGCCTTCATCTCCTCCTTGGTAGGCAAAACGTGATCTGTCATTTGAGTGTTTTGCTCATACATTGCTTGGCCCATGGTCACTGGATGCTGAACTACCTGGTGACTCGTACTCTTTGGGAAGGCCAGCATATGGTTGGCCACCAGACTCCTATTACCCCCTGAGCTCATTCCCTCTTCATAAAGGTGAGGTTGAGTCACTAGTCCATTGTGATTGTGGAATTGAACGGGGATCTTGTTGTTGATAGACACTAGAGGTAGAGTAGTTTTCGGTGTCTCTTCCCTTTTGCGCAATGGCTGGTTAGTGGACACTGGTTGCTTCTCCTTGTTGGGGTTGTCAATCTTGGTGGATTGCCCCCAGAGCTCCTTTGCAGGAGAAGTTTCTCCTAACTTGGCAGCCAACTCCTCACCTCCAGTTGGAGTGGCCGTAGACACCATTGACTGATTTTTCGTGGTCACTGGTAGCTTGCTGGCCTGTGATTCAGCTTGGCGCAATGTCTTGCTTGACTCTCTTTTGTCTATGCTTTTGTCTTTCTCTGGCATGGTAGATCTAGTGACCGCAGCCAAAATCTCTTTTTGATTATTCCCCATGGTGTTCAAGAGAGTGTGCGTTTTAGTTGCTGATTTCTTTATGGCCTCTAGAACTTTTGTTAAAAGGATCTCAATGTTGCTTGCTTGACTTAACTCAATGGGTTGAGGTTGGTCTTCCTGCATTGCTGTTGCAACATTTTCCATATCATCATCTCCACCGAGGGAAGCATCAGTACTCTTACTAGATCTTGTTTTCGTCATTCCATGGGTCCCACTGGGTGTGCCAAAAATATGTTTGGCCTTTATTTTGACTAAAGGGCAACACGTAGCCCTTTGTTGTGGTTTGCGAGCATGCCAGGAATTTAAAGTATTTCCAAACTAAAGAAATAAGGAAAAAGATTGCGCCTCGTAATTTGACTGAAATCAAAATGATTATGTATTACTAGAAAGGGACAAAAATCTAACAGAAAGAACTTTGCTTTATTGGTAAACAATTCGGAAAAATGCAATGACTAAGAAATTGAAAATTTTCTAAAAACAATTGAAAAAAGAAAAGGACTAGGCTAAGGGAAAAATAAAGAATTGCCGAAAATAATAACCTAATAGGTTCAAAGATTTCTTAGGATGCCAAGCTTTTTGATATGTCAGAGGTTGGATCTTTTTTCCCGCTTCAAAACTCCTATTTATAGCCACCGATGATGAGTGTCCTACTGCAATTGAACTTGTAATCCTGATAAAACTTTATCTTATCATATCTGGATAAGATTTGGATAAAACTTTATCCTATTAGATAGAGATAAGATTTGGATAAAACTTTATCCTGCCAGATAGAGATAATATTTGGATAAAACTTTATCCTTATCTCCTCATTATCTTGGACTTTCAGACTCTCACTCCAACTCAAATTTCTACTACTTCCCTCTTTGCTAGACACTGGAATCTGATGGGCCAAGATCAGTAAATTTTTGGACTCCGAACCATGGGCTTTCTTTGAGCTTCGGGTTTTCGGCCTAAAACAGTAAAAATGGGCCTAACCCATTTTTCAGAGTAAACACTATGTATCCCTGTTAAAACACTTAAAATTATATACAAATTGTACGAAAACAGTATGTAAAAAGTATTATGTGGAATAAACCCTTTAAGAAAAATCTCATTTATACTATAATCTCATCAATTTGTGAATAAATGCATACTTTATTTTGTTTATCCTATTCTTTAAGTTCTTAAAAGGCAATACAACACTATTTTACTTCTCTCTCTTTTTTTAAATTTAGAAAGCAAAAGATAACTCCTATATTTAGCAAATTTGTTTTCAAGTTTCAACTTATACAAATCATTTGTAAGAATAATATAACTGATTGATAAAGTATTCTTAAATAAATCAAAACGTTCAAGTTAAAATTCTCCTTTAATTTCAAAAATATCAAAATTTAAAACAGAAGTTAAATTCCTAAAAGTTGAAGCTACATAAAGAGTCACTATAAAATGAAAACGCTTTGGTGTCGAATTAAAACCGTTGCTGTAGATGTGCAGCTCGTTACTAAAACTTGTGGTGGCAGAAATTGACTCCATCACATCCTGTTACTGTAGGGGATGTTGCTAAAGGTTTCATGATAGAATTTCCATGTCCAATGCTAGATAAACTCTTGTCTTGCTTTGAAAATTTTTCCCATTGTGGATTCTATACATTTAGTAACTAAACAATGCATCACTAGAATAGTATATATTTGTTGCGAAAGGCATTTCCATTTTGCTAGAATAGTTGCTATAGCTAACATATAATTATGCAAAAACAGAGTTGTTGCAAGAAAATTGCCTTTTGCAATAGATTTCACTAAAAGAATTTATATAATCCACGACCTTTTATTGATAAAACATCGCGAATGGTACAGATTTTTCGTGAAGTTTTAAATTTCACTAGAAAAAATTTATATAATCCACGATGTTTTATTGATAAAACGTCACGAATTGTAAAGATTTTTCGTGAAGTTTTAAAAATGTCATGAAAAGTTTGAATTTTTTGCGATGTTTTATGAATACGTCATAGATTTGTGACACTTTCTGTGACGTTTTATGAAGAAAACGTCGCGGAATACAAACCACGACATTTCGTTAAAGAAAATGTCGCAGGAAGGTATGCTAAAAGGTTCATTTTTAGACTCCTGATTCCTCTGGATCTTATATCCTAACAGAAAGAAGAAATATCCCATGGGGTCTCTCCCTCCATCATCCATGGACCTCCCGTTCTCATCCACCTCCAAATCTCCAAATGACCAATCTTATAGAACCTAGATCTCTCTTAAACCCTATCCTTCACTCAAACCATTCTTGACTCCTCCGGCACAATTTTCTTCTCTGGCGTCGGGAAATCTTGTTTCATCGTCAACAAGATCTCCCAGACCCTCATCTCCCTCGGCATCAGCATCCCTTCCTCTCCCCTCTCGACGCCCTCTATGGCAATATCGCCACTCTCTCTGCCCACGACATCCTTGTCCTACTTAGCAAATCTAGTAACACTAACAAGCTCCTCTGCCTTTTGCCTTGTGCCATAGCCAAGGGCGCGTTTCTCATGTCCGTCACCTCTGTCCAAGGCAATGCACTTGCGTCCATTTGCGAAATTGTGGAAATCTTGTCTGCAGTCCAATTTTTTGGGAGTGTATTCCATCTTGAAGTTAGAGTTACTCTAGGATCCTAGTTTTGAGTACACTGATTATACTTGCCAGTGGATTGACCATGTAATCCTTTCTCTTCCCACTTATCTGGATATTGGCTGGAGGAGTCAAGAGATTATCATTATCAAACTGTCTCATGCAGACATAATTCTTGAGCAGTTTAAGAGTATCACTTGCTCTATACTGCAGATCCATGTTCTTGAACTTAATTTTGATACTAACTATGCCTTTTTGTGCCATATTCTGCAGATTCTGGATCACAGTGTTCCAAGAGGTAGTGTTCTGACTTGTGAAAGGCTAATAATACGATTTCTGTATTCAAGAGAGGAGATCAAGTTCTATTTGGGATGATATGATCACGACTAAACTACCCTCCATATGATCTCCTTTATAGGAATGATAGACCGAGGACTTTCTGTTATTTACTACTATAAATCACTCAAAGAAGGAAAACAAGTGGGTGATGGAAGAAATTTTTCTTGCATCTGTGCTTTGTTGGTGCATACAATGGGTATGTTTTTGGAACAACATTGTTTTGTTACTTACCCTGATTATGATTAAGCTCTTTTTGTGACCCTTTTGGTATTGGCTCTTGCATGTAGCTTCAAAGATTTGGTCTTATTGTTGATGACATCATACATAACTCTCATACAACACTCACGAAGGTGCCAATTAGCCCTTTTCTATTCCAAATGTACTAGAATTCAGTGTGATTATGAATATTGATAAAATTATTGTTTTATTGTCTTCGATAAAACCAGTCTACCTCAAATCTCACCATAGGAAAAGTTGGGTGCTCTCATGAGAGTAAAAGGGCCACTGTACATATAGGCATGTAGCGGATTATCTTGTACATTATTGAGTGACTAAACACTGTTGACATTTTTCATTTGAAAATAGTTTAGCTTGATTGGATTTATAACCCACCATCATAGGCTGATTATCAATCATGTAATGGGGAAATGTTATATTTTCTATGCACAAATGAAGGGGAGAAAGGTTTATCGAAATACTCAATGCCACTGTAAGTGATACTTTTTACGACAATTTGGTTTCTGAATGTTTTAATTTAACATAAATTCGGTCCCAAGTTTTTCCATCTTATTACCTATATGTGTTTTAATTTTATGCTGTTATTTTCACATTGTCGAGTACAAAGGAGCATATAATTCAATTTATCTTCTAGTGAGTGGCAATGCTTACATTCATAACTATTCTTCTCAATTAATTGACAATTGCATTTAGTATTCAGAGGTTCAGGACGTCATTTCATTGCTCTTTTTTCCAATCTCCTCTACACTATCTTTATGATTATATGTTGGAAACTTACGATGAATTTACCAAGTGAGGAGGAACTCAATCCTAATAGCAATGATAATGGTTTATTTTTCATTAACAATGTGGGTTCGGGGCTTTCAAATTATAAAAAAGAGAGATTGCATTCACTGCTTCGGGATGCAGTTTTCCATTTGTTTTCTTTTCAAGGAGAAGAAGTAAAGATGTTGGGAATTATAAGGCTTTGCTTCTTTTTTTCTTTTTTTTGTTCGCTTTATGCATTGATTTGTTGACCCTACTAGGGACTGATTTGAGCAGTTTAGTCCAAAAATTTTCACCTTGTCGATTTAAATTTGCTTTATGAAGATTACTTCATTTTCCTTATTGGCTTAAGATCGTGGCTTATTTTATTTTAGAGGGGAAGCAAAAGTGATATGTTTTTTGAAACACTGTTCATTCCCAGATTCAAGTTAGAGAAGCATTGAAATCTGCACTTGTTGAGGAAATGTCTGCTGATCCAAAAGTCTTTTTGATGTGTGAAGAGGTGTGAACTTATTTGGAAATGGTTCTTTGTGTGTCATTCCAAAATTTGTCTGTTCTTACGTTGTTGTTCTACTCTTAAATGTAGGTGGGAGAATACCAGGGTGCATATAAGGTGATACTTCCTTAGCAGAAAAGGCAATCATTTCTTTATATGTTTGACAAAAAAAACATGTTTTGATTGAAATATTACTGGAGAAAGAAAAATATTTGTTTAGCTCGGGATAGCCCGATCTTGCTTTTGCTCTTCTTTCCTCAAGTTTTTATATGTTTTTTGTTTTGTCCAGATATCTTAACTCTTTGATTTTTGTATTTCTTTTACCTACAAGTATTGTTTGTTTCATGGGACTTGAGAAAGAGCTACTTTTATGCATTCTTAATGCTTGACACACATGATAGTGAGAAACTACTAGCAACCCAAGCTACTGTGAATTAGTAAGAGCTCAATACATCTTAATTGAGTTTTACTACCAGTACAAGTGGTGTTCGAATCAAAACATGGCAGGTAGGACCTCTCATTACTTGTTCTGTTTTCACATATGCTAATAGGTTCTTATCCTTATTTTTCCTTCTCAGGGAGGGAAAGGCTCAGTGAGAAAGATCTCGTATGAGTACATTACACTTGTTAACTCTTCCTCTCCCATTTTTATTGACCAATTTTATTGTCCTGAGGGAAACTGTCCTAACAAGGTATGTACCTTTCCAAAAGGCACTAATTTTTTATTAACTTATAATATTCATTTTTTGTGGTTGTGAATGAAGATAGAGACAGTTGCCATAAGCGACAATACTTTTACTTCAATTCATGGGACAAGTCCATCACCTATTCCAATAGAGCTCATGTGCAGCCAATCCATAAGCTGCACCAATCATGTACTCAATAACATCAAGATTTCTTCTTCAGTTGCAGGCTAGGACCTCAGCTCCAACACCTTCAATGCCTATGGAACAACTAGGAATACAATTCCCAATGTGACTTTGCTACATTAATTAATTAAGTAATTAGTTACTTCCTTTAAATGTAATTGCATTTTAGAAAGAAATGATAGACCCCTAAACTTCAGAGTGCATCTTAGCGACCTTCTGCAGGAGCCTTAGGGGGGAGGATCACTGGATTCGCGCATGAGGGAGGCATGCGAAACTCTAAGGCAAACGTGGGTGAGTGGGATTGAACTTGGTGCGAATTTTGGTAGAGTCTTGAACCTCGTGGAGATTGACTCGACCCAGGCCAAGGACTTGACGGACTAAGGACTTAGTGCATGCTCGGATGGATAGACCACAACTAACGGGCTTGTTGTGGGAAGCGTTGGCTCAGGCTAGGGTGCTACGCAAAATTTAGCGAGATCACATTGCAACATCAACGGATAGAGATTGTGGAGAGATCGTGGATGATGTGGCGATGACAAAAAATTAGAGTTACAGTGGGATTCAACATCTGAAGATAGTGGAGATCTTCGCAGATAAGGATGCTAGTTTCCTAGTGGAATGTAAACTCTATCTTTTTGTTATCTTGTAGATTCTATCTTATCAGTTAGAGTCCTATTTAGATGGGGGTGTCATCTAATTGGTCTGTATGGTGTAATCTGATAGAGATAGACATGATCTTAGCTTGATCCTAGGTAGATCATTTTGATTAGGATTAGGTAGTTCAAATTCAGTGGGATTCTGAATGTAACTTGACTCTCAAGTCAAGAGGACTATATATAGCTCATTTGAGCTTTGCTCTCAACTCACTTCAGAGAGAGAGTGTTCCTTGTATTCTTTTGAGGGAAAGTAATATAAAGGTTGGTTTAAGCCGTATCTCTGTGGGTTCAAGTTGTCTTTACTTTCTTATTGCTTTCTTAAGCTTTATTTCTTTGAGTGCGTGAGTGAAACACTTCGAGGGTCTGTTGAGGGCTGAGTCTTGCTTAAAGCGGGCTAAGTGAGACTACTGTACAAGGGTGTTGGCTATAGAATTCGGTGAAAGTTTGAGTCCTAAGGAGACCTTTGTATCAACTGGTATTAGAGCCTAATTTTGAGATGGCTATAGGCAACTTGACGGAACGAGTGTCTAGGGTAGAGGCGCTCATTGGGCCTATTCCTCAAGGGGAGGAAGAGGTCACATCTCACAATGCTCGGTTCAAGATGTTGGAGATGCGAATCCAACAATTGCAACAACAGTTGGCAGAATTTTTGAAGACACATGAAGAGGCCCGGTTAGAGATCATTGTGCTAAAACGTGTTGTTACAACACTGGATGTCGGTTGTATGAAAAACTCAGCACCAAAATCTTCATTGGTGAGGGTACGAGAACCTAGGTGTTCGAAGGCATGTGGGATGCCAAGGTGCTTGAGAATTTCTTATGGGACATGGAGCAGTACTTTGCGGCTGCAAGGGTGCCCGATGCTGAGAAGGTCAGTGTGACGGCCATGTACTTGGATGAGGATGCCAAGCTCTGGTGGAGGATGAGGACCTTTGTGGAGATCATTACGGGTAGAACTCCGATGGATACATGGGAGCTCATGAAGAAGGAGTTGAAGGATCAATTTCTTCCGTTAAATACTTCATGGCTTGCGAGGGAT
>JAOSBN010163894.1:0-21551 GCA_027563595.1 Erythroxylum suave | reverse complement strand
CACAATTCAACCCCCCTTCTTGTGCATCTTAAATATCGTTTTCTAAGTGTTGTATTAACGTGTGAATTACTTCATTAACAACGTATTGCTTATAAAAGATGATAAGCCTACTAGCTATAAAGAGGTTTTGAAGAGTTCAAAATTTGATAAATGACTTCAAGCTATGAAATCTGAAATGGATTCCATGTATGAAAACCAAGTAGGGAATTTGGCGCCTGAAGGGATAAACCTATAGGGTGTCAAAAAGAAAACTGACATGGAGAGTAATGTAGTTACCCATAAAGTTAGACTTGTAGCCCATAAAGTTAGACTTGTAGCGAAAGGTTATCGTCAAAGGCAAGGTGTTGACTATGATGAAACATTTAGCCCTATAGCTATACTTAAATCCATTAGGATACTCCTAGTCATTGTTATTTATTATGATTATGAGATATGGTGAATCGATGTAAGGACAATTTTCCTTAATGGAAACCTAACCAAGGATGTGTATATGACACACCCTGATGGTTTCATATCCATAAATGGAGAAAAGTTATGCAAGCTTCAGAAATCAATTTATGGATTGAATCAAGTATCTGGGAGTTGGAATATCCAATTTGATGAGACAATAAAAGATTTTGGTTTCTTACAAAATCCGAATGAGCTGTGTTTGTATAATAAGGTCAGTTGGACTACAATCATGTTCCTAGTATTGTATGTAGATAGCATATTGATAATAGGAAACAATGTCTTAGCTTTACAATCATTAAAGTTTTGGTCAGCTAAGAACTTCTCTAAAAAAGAACTTGGAGAAGCAACTTATATTTTGGGGATAAGGATCTATAGAGATAGATCTAAGAGGTTGCTTGATCTTTCTCAGTTTATATATATAAACAAGATGCTAAAGAGGTTTAGCATGGAGCAGTCTAAGAGAGGTTATCTTCCCATGGTATATGGGATTACACTCTATAAATCTATGTGTCCAAAGACATAAGATGAGAGGACTCGTATGAGTTTGATTCCTTATGCTTCAGCTATAGGGTCAATCATGTATGCTATATTATGTACTAGACTCAATGTATCGTATGCTCTAAGTGTTACAAGCAGATATCAGTCAAACCCTGGCGAGGTTCATTCGGTAGCTATCAAGAATATTATTAAGTACTTAAGAAGAACTAAAAACGTATTATCAGTATATGGAGATATTGTGGTAAGTGGGGTATACTGATGCCAACTTCCAATCTGATAGGGATGACTCTAGATCCCAGTCTGGATATGTATTCACACTGAATGGTGGTGAAGTCAATTGGAAAAGTTCAAAACAAAAGACGACTGCTGATTCAACGACGAAGGTAGAGTACATTGTGGTTTCAGAAGCAGCAAAGGAAGCGGTTTAGATTAAAAAGTTCATCATGGAACTTAGTGTGAATCTAAGCATCATTGACCCAGTGCAATTGTATTGTGACAACAATAGGGCTATAGCATAGGCAAAGGAATCAAGGTCTCATCAGAAGTCCAAATATGCACTCAGGCGCTACCATTTGATTAGAGAGATCATTGGTAGAAATGATGTCAAGATAAAGAGAGTTCCCACCGATCATAATATAGTTAAGTTGTTGACTAAGCCTATTTCCCAAAAGAGTTTTGTGTCACATGTACACACCTATGTTATTAGATATCATGGCAATTGGCTTTAGTGCAAGTGGGAGTTTGTTAGAGAAGCACTATAAAGGCAATCGCCTTTAGCACTTACGGTGTAAATCATTTTATGATTAATAAAGACATTTTTCATTATTTCGATGGTCATACATTTATAGATTTGATGTTGATCTTAAATTGATTTAATGAGGTCCTTGATACAAAACATAGTATAGAGGAAATCATTATAAGATCATGAAAATGAGATTCCTATCATGTGTAATTATGTTAGTATCTAAATTTTCCTAGTCATAGGATTAATGAGATGGGATATCGTTAATCTAGATAGACTAACGCGTGTTATACTCCTTAATTAGAGCAAGTAATAGATCTCATAAGTTGTAGACATTAGTTGTTTAGAGTTAACATATAGATGCTTACTAGGAGTAGTAAGTATATTTGATTGACATATTATAAGACAATCATATGGATATTCTATTCTAGTGTCAGTAATAGTCTCATCATAGCAATGGTGCAATTATCCTTTGACTTTAGGTGCTCAAGAATATCTTGGAAATTGATCTTATGCTTTGACTCCATTCATTGGTGCCTTTCAGGGGTTACTCATATGGTGGTGATTCGATACAACTTGAGGTATTTGGAGGTATTTGAGTAGCCAATAAAGGATTCACCACTCCTAATAAAAGGAGACGATACCCAAACCCTCTTATCAGGATCATTACTCAGAAGTCTCTGGATAAAGCAGATATGTGTCATGAAGAGAGTCTTCAATGATACATAGAGTAATGAGATCCTCAGGAAAGAATCTAATAACACTTAGACTAGATGTGTCGTAGTCAATCTAGTGGGAGTTGACACTTTGACCATACTCTAAACCAAGTGGGGTATAGATGGTGAATGGACAAACTACATGGTAAAATTGCGTAAAGAAATCAAACCACTGACTTTCCAGTCAATTGGGGGTCATGATGTGTTATTAGATACCGCTCTTGACTTACATGAATTAAGTGTTAATACAAGTGGCCAACATAACCAAGAACCTAATGGGTCACACACATAGGAGATCTAAAGGATGAGTAAAATGGTTTTGAATGGTGATTCAAGATATGAGATTATGTTTTAGGATTGTATCGCAATGTGATCGTGGTAAAAAACATTGCATGGAATCGATTTGAAGCAAGTGTTGTTGACTTCCATTAATGCATGCTATTCATGGTCATTAACTTCCCATAATTTCTATTATACTATTCATGACCATTAACTTCCCACAACTTTCCCTTAGTGATAGGGCTTATGGAAGGCCAAATGGTGTAGAAAATTGAGATGATTTTTGTGCATCTTGTGTAAGACGTAAAATGAAAAAGAAAGGTTATTTTTCTTACACAAACCTTTTATTTCTAACTATCTCAAGAGTTCTTATATTTTATAGCAGAAAGAAAGAATTGTAGCCATCTCATAGGGAGTTTTTATCCTTCTATCATCGCGTGGACTTTCAATAGAGACAATTTGCATTGATCAATGTAGTTTACAACAAACCAATGTGAAGAAGATTAAAGAACTAATAAGGAGATCGTTAGAAAGGTATGCAAATATCTTACATTTCATGTTTTTGTTTTTCTATATTTATATGCATGAGTAGATCTAGTTTTTGAGGTTCTATTTTATTTCTGCTACATATATTTGATATATATTACGTATGAGATGCATGATCGAAACTTAACACAATAGTATTGAAATCAATTGTAGGAGTTGAAGTCAATTGATTAATACTTCAATTTCAATGTGATTAATTCAAATTTAGTATTAATATAAGAAATTCATAAGTTTAATAGACAAGACAGTTCTGTACATAATAAACCCCTAGGATGGTATATGCTAGATTCTTATGGCCCGAGAATGCACAATGTGCAGTGGAATAGACCATAAGACTTCGAGTCTTGTACCTTGGTTAACCGAAATTTCACAACAAAAAGTGTATGGAATTACCTCTTAAAGCCCATGATTGGAAGTCTGTTTTCGATATCTTGACACTGCAGCTCACAAACGTCCTTTACTGGTATCCACACGAGGATGAATAATTCGAGTAGCAGGTAATGTGTGCTAGCAAATTCAAAAACACTTTAGAATATTGCACAGTTTTCCTCTCAGGAAAAGGAAAGAGTGACTAGGTGGCTAGGGCTTTTTATGTGTATTCTAATGAGATATAAGCCCTTTATTTTCAGAGAAGCCCTTATCCTTATTCCTAATGGGAATAGGACAATCCTATTTTAATAGGAATAGGAATATTCTAATCCTATATCTATTAGGAATAAAAATATCATAATCCTAAAGCCATTAGGATTATAGCCCAATGAGTTTCGGCCCATATTATATCTCATATAATAAAAGCCCGAAAACCTAATTCAATCTAACCTAATAAATATATCCATATATATTTATTCATTGCCTAATAAATTAGGCCCAAGAGAATAAGCCCAAATCATATTAGTGTTTGTGTACAAACTTGTAGGCTCATTTGATGTTGGCTATGGGCTTGATCACACATCAAGGCCCATAAGTCATAAGCGGCCTCTAGTAAGACATTATGACTACCCAAATCAAATGAGGATCGATAATCAGATTTAACCTGTAACCATGGCTACAAACTCAGTCCCTTTGTAACATAATATTAAGATTAATCATAAGGCATGGTACATGTTAACCTTTGATTAATCATAGTTTCTTGATTCCTTAGTTGACTGACTATAACAAATGACATTGATGACTCCTCATCATTTCATTTGAGCACAGCCACACATTTCTTCAGTCAAACTTGTCAGGAAGCCTAAATAATATCTCTCTCATTTAAGAGAGATACAAATCCCATCTAAGTTATTCATATCCCTCCACATGATTCACTTAATGTCCAACATAAGATTACTTATTATCTGGTTAAAGATAACTTAGTCTAATGTCAAAAAATTGAATTCCTCACGTAAGGAACCATGATGACTTCAGGTCAAAGGACTAAAGTCAAACCATATTGAAAATCACTAATGACATAAAACCATTTAGTGTTCTCTTCGTAAGTCGATCTAATATATGTTCTCTAACATATATCTATGTTTATGATTTGATAACTCATATCCATGATTAGTAAAACGTGATCGTCAATCAGAGCACATACTAGCCTTAATTCATTATTGTTCCACCAATAATGATTGACCAGGGACAGTTTAGAATCGTATTATAATGATTATGGTTTTACTATTAAGTCACATACTTGATGACCTAATACTATTTATGGAATTTAAATCACATTACATAAACAATATACATGCATATATAAAACAATACCTCATAATATATAAATAATAAGTTAGAATGTCAGTACAAAAGTCACATATGACCATTAGCCTAGGGCACACTACTAGCAATCAGCCACTTGCACTAGGCCCAATTGATCAAATATCTAATACCCAAGGACCTCATATGACTCTCATGCTTAGGCTATAGAAGAGGCTTAGTAAGTTGATCGGTAATGTAGTCATTTTTACCCACTTTACCTATCTTCACGTCTCCTCTCCTAATGATCGCTCTAATCAAGTGAAAATGTCTGAGTATATGTTTGGATCTATGATGTGAGCTTGGTTCCTTAGCCTGTACTATAGCCCCATTATTATCACAATAAAGGTCTATAGGACTTGCAATACTAGGAACAACTCTAAGGTCAGTGATGAACTTCTTGATCCATACGGCTTCCTTAACTATATCCGAGGCAGTAATGTACTCAACTTCAGTTGAAGAATTAGCAACAGTGTATTGCTTTGAACTCTTCTAGCTCACTGCACCTCTATTCAAACAAAACACAAACCCTGATTGCAATCTTAAATTATCCATGTCAGACTGAAAACTAGCATCAGTGTAACCATTTACAACTAACTCTCCTTTAAGTCCTCCATAGACTAGGAAAATATCCTTAGTTCTTCTCAAGTACTTAAGGATATTCTTAACTGCTATCCAGTGACTCTTACCATAACTAGACCGATATCTACTTATTATGCTCAAAGCATATGAGACATTTAGTTGAGAACATAACATGGCATATATGATAGATCCAATTGCAGATGCATACGAAATCTTACTCATATGCTCAAGCTCTTTACCTAAAGTAGGACAATCCTTTTTAGGAAGCTTAATTCGATGTGACATAGGCAAGAATCCTCTCTTGGAATCTTGCATACTGAACCTCTTCAGTACCTTATCTATGTATGCACTCTGACTTAGGCCTATAAGCTTTCTTGATCTATCTCTGTAGATCTTAAGGCTTAAAATATATGTGGCCTCGCCTGAGTCTTTCAATGAGAAACATTTCCTTAACTAAATCTTTACACTTTGTAAGGTCGGAACATCGTTTACAATGATCAATATGCCATCAACATATAAAGCTAAGAAGACAACATCACTCCCATTAACCCTTTTGTAAGCACAAGGTTCATCTGCATTCTTAATGAATCCAAACTCTTTCACAACTTCATCAAAATGAAGATTCCAACTTCTCGATGCTTGCTTCAATCCATAAATGGATCTTTGAAGTTTGCACACCTTTTTAGAATTCATAGGATGGACAGAACCCTCAGGCTGTATCATATATACATCCTCAAGTAAGTTTCCATTAAGGAAAGCTATTTTGACATCCATTTTCCATATCTCAAAATCATAGTATGTAGCTATGGAAATAAGAATTCTAATAGATTTGATCATAACTACTAGAGAAAATGTTTCATCATAATTAATTCCATGAACTTGTCGATAACCTTTAGCAATAAGTATGCACATTTCCATCCATGTCGAGTTTCTTCTTGAAAGTCCATTTACATCAAATGATCTTTAAGCCATTAGATGGATCAATCAAAGTCCAAACTTGATATTCACACATGGATTGCATCTCTGCTTTCATGCCCTCTAACCATTTAGCAGATTTTAGACTTTCCATAACTTCTTGATGTCTGTGCTCATTGTGATCAATGAGCATCACATTATCTCATTAGTAACGAGAAATCCATATCTCTTAGGCACATGATAAATCCTACCAGATCTACGTAGGCCTTGTGTTGTTGAAGGCTACTCATCAACAGCTTATGAGCTTGCTCCAATCTCCTTATCAGGTTCAATGTCATTTTATAGAACTTGAATTTCTTCAAGTTGTACTTTACTCCCACTATTTCCTTTAAAAATAAATTCTTTTTCTTGGACAACACCATTTCAAGCAACAAGCACTTTATTCTCAGATGGGACGTAAAAGTAATATCCTTTAGTTTCCTTAGGATATCCCATAAATAGACATTTTTCAGATTTGGGTGCCAACTTGTCAATAGTAGGATACTTCACGTAAACCTCTCAACCCTAATCTTCAAAAAAGATAGACTAGGACGTTTCCCAGTCTAAGGTGTCTTTTCTACAGCCTTTGAAGGAATACAATTTAGTATGAATGCTACGGTTTCTAAAGCATAACCCCAATAAGACTTTGGAAGATCAGTTTGACTCATCATTGATCGAACCATATCTAACAGAGCTCAATTTCTACTTTCAGAAACACCATTCCATTGAGGAGCTCCTCGAGGAATCAATTGTGAAATGATTTTACAATCCTTATGCTTAAGTATTCACATCCTCGATTAGATCGAAGGATTTTAATTATCTTGCCAAGATGATTTTGTACTTCATTCTTATAATCTTTGAACTTTTCAAAAGATTCAGATTTATGCTTCATTAGATAGACATAGCCATATCTACTGAATTCACCTGAAAAAGCAATGGAATACAAATATCCTCCTCTAGTTGAAATGCTAAAAGGACCATATACATGAGTATCTATAACGCCTAAAATTCATTGGCCCTTTCCCCTTTACCTGTAAAGGGGGCCTTTGTCATCTTGCCCAGTAAACAAGAATCACATGTCTTAAAAGATTCAAAAGAATCAACGAACCCAACTTGATGGAGTTTTGAGATGCATTTCTGATTTACATGGCCTAAGCGACAATGCCAAAGATAGGTTGGGTTCAAATAATTAGATTTAAACTTTTTGGTATTTATATTATAGATGGACTCATTTGTAAGAAGCTCAGTTTCTAGATTATAGATGCCATTTAATTGGCATGCAATGCCATATAAATGTCATCTTTATAAATGGAAATACTTCTATTCTCAATAGAAGATCTAAATCCATCATTCTTTAAACAAGCAAAAACAATAATATTCCTACTCATATTAGGTATATAATAACAATTCCTAAGCTCTAAAATGAGTCCATTAGGTAAAGTAAGATCATCGATTCCCACAGATAAAGCAGCAACTCTTGCTCTATTTCCTACTTGCAGGTCGATCCACCAGCAGTCAATCTTCTAATCCTTATTAGGTTCTGCATATTATTATAAATGTGAGTTGCACCTCTAGTATCATATAGCCAAGATGTAGGAGTAAAATTGACCTCTACAATAAACATACCTGAAGAAGTAGTCGCACTATTTTTCTTCTTTTTCAGCTCTTCCAAATAGAGTTTGTAGTTCCTTTTCCAATGACTAGGTTCATTACAATGAAAGCAAACTCCCTCCTTAGGTGCCTTAGTCTTAGTTTTAGGCTTGGGCTTAGGTACTTTACCTTTGCCTTTGTTTGTGCCCTTCTTCTTGAAGCCCTTTCCCTTTTAAACCACAAGAACTTCATGGGTGGTTTTAACCTTTCCCTTCAAGTTCTCTTCAGCAATCTTAAGCATTCCATGCAATTCATCAATGAACTTCTCCATGTTATCCATATTGTAGTTAAGAATGAATTGATCATATGCATTAGTCAAAGATGCTAGAATAAGATCAGTTGCCAATTCTTGGCTAACAGGTACACCTAATTTCTCAAAGTGATGAACATAACTGTTCATCTTGAGAACATGAGCACTCACAAATGTGCTAGGAGTCATCTTGCATAAATTCAATGCCTTAGTGGTTCTAATCCTCCCTTGCCTTGTTTGCTCTTGAAACATATATTTTAGTTGAGCAATCATGTCCTAGGCTTCCATTTCCTCCAAATCCTTTTGAAGGCCAGTGCTGGGCCGCGAAATTTATTTATTTATTTATTTTATTAAGCATGTCTTAAATAAATTTTGTGGTCTTACTAGATAAATCATTTTATTTGGAGTTTAATTATTATGTCAAGTTTGGGAGGATTTATTTCATGGATTGATAGAATTAAGGTATTAATGTTGTAAGGTGATATAAGGGTATTTTTGGAAGACCACTTAAGTTAAATAGACATTAGGTATGAATGGAAGGGCAAATTGGGAATTTCACACTCATTAATGGTATAAAAGGGGAAGAATTAATTGTTTTATTGCATTTTGGAGAAGTAAATTTGAGAGTGAAAAAAGAGAGAAAGAGAGAAGTGGAGAAAAGAAGAAGAAGAAGCTAGGGATTTTGGAAATTCTTGAAGAGCTTGAAGACTTTGAGGCTAAAACAAGTATGAGTATTAACCCTTCTTAATTGTTAGATGAAGCATATTTAGGGTTGGTTAGAAGTGAATATGTGTAGGAAGCTGTGATGAATATTTTATGTGAATGTTTGGGTTTGGTTAATGATCAAAAGTAGATTTTGAATTTGTTGTGAATGATATTGGGTTAGAAATGAGGTAGAAAAGATGGGTTAGTGTAAAAGATGGGTTATATGTAAAAAGTGGGAAGTATGAAGATGAAAAATGTCCCAAAACACGTTCTCGGTTTGGGTTTCTGGATAATTTTGCCGCAGCAAACTTTTGGGTTTTGCTGCGGCGTCAAAAAATATGTTCTCGAGGTAGGTTTCCGGACAATTTCACTGCGGCAAACTCAATTTTCCAACACAAAACATGCTTTGGTATTTTGGGCATAACTTTTTGTGTAGTTATCCAAATGAGATGATTTTTGATTTGGTGCAAAATAGAGACATAGGAATACAATTTTTAATATGAAATGGAGATCAAATTCAATCCTTAAGGATTTCAATATTTGGATGGAATTTGAATATAGAATGTTGTTTTAGTATAAGAATAGCCTGAAGATTTTTGGGGAATAACTTTTAGAGTATTAAACCAAATTGAATGATTTTGGTGTCATTAGAAACTTAATACAATGGTATTCCTAGAAGAAAGAGTTATCAAATTTATTTTCTTAGGGTTCTTAAGTTAGAATTCTTATTGAAATTGGGATTTTGGTTACTGTTAAAGGAAATCAAGAAGGTGATCAAGAGAGGCAAGAGGAGCAAGAAGAAGGACATCCTTAAGCCACTATTATAAGCAAGGATTTCAACATGGGTTACACTTTTATAATTAAGTAATAAGCCCCTGATGTTTTCTTCCAAACCAAGAAAGTTTAAAATGTTTTCAATTATGTTTTTAAATGTTCCATTAAGGCTTCTTGAATGCTTTGATAATGTGCCACATGTTTGCATATGAATTGTGTTATTGGTTTATGAAATGAATGATAAAAATAAATTTTGAAAGGATATAAATTTTTGAAATAATATTATGATTATGAAATCATGTTTCTAAAAAATGCTATTGAGGCCATATGTTTACAAGTTATGTAATGCATGATTATATGGGTTTGTGGTTGTCCCCTAAGCTAAGTCAAATGCACTTTGACAAAAGGCTTCTCCCCCTGCCCCCTAGTGGCATGGAGCTCCTTCATGGACTCACGGCTATACAAGACCATTAAGTGGAATTACAATAGTATGTTCTGTTCATGGCTACACAGGACCCTTATGGGAAATGTGTAGTATGTTCTGTTTTGGATCCAGCTAAACAATTTTGATGTGCTTATGTGTTGACAAATTTATTGAATGCATAATTTGAGTTGCTTATAAAATGTTTGATGATTTGAGAAATATATGCTTATGATTCAATGTAAACTATTTCAATGGTTTTGCTTGTTATTCGTTATAAAATTGTTACCCATAAGCTTTAAGCTCATCCCTTTTCCTTCCCATCCTCAGGCGATGAATAAGATATCGAGTGATTGAGTCAAGAGTCAAGGCATCACTCCAGTTTGCATGATTTGTTTTTAAAGTTAGATCATTTAAAACAATGCTTTAGTCACATTTTGAGCCATTTTAGTTTTGTAAACTTTGTATTTGGGATTATGATGTAAGGGGGCTCGAAATACCCACTAAAGCGTTGAAAAACTCTTATTTTTGGTATTAATGAAATATATATTTGGTTTTGTCTATAATTTTTCATGTTTTTGCAAAGTATTCAACTTTGGAAATGAGATTAAGATTTTGAGAAATTGTTTGTGGATATGTTCTTATTCAATTTGTTTTTGGGTTGAATTTGATAAATGTGGTTGAAAGATTTTAAGTTGCATTTTTGTAAGATAAGTAGTTTGAGTTATGGGTTTCTGTAACAGGGGTTTTTGTCACGGCAAAGTCAAGAGTTTATCGTGGTGTAATTCACCACAAGGAATTCTACCTTTCTCGTGGCGACTTTACCGCAGTGAAGTTATACTTGTCACCGTGGAAAAATTGACCCGAGGGGTCAGGGAGGTTTACTCACATATTTTTGCCATGGAGAAGTTATACTTAGCCGTGGCGAAGCCCACCTTTGCTTTCGAAGGATTTTTCTTCCAAAATTTTAAATTCTAAGGCTTCCTCTACACTCAAGCTTCACGATCCCAGGTTCGATGTTGGGCTCTAGAAACGAGGTCCAACAGCAAGAGATCATGGAACCTAACATAAGGCATGACACATCCGTAGAGTCATTGATATAATTCATGTCAGCATCCTTTTGAGCTCTAGGTGCATTTGTCGGTGGTTCCTTAGGGATGGATTCTTATAAGATATAAAGCTTTCTTTCTTGCTTGAGAACAATTCTCAAGTTCCTATACTAGTCTAGGAAGTTTGTTCCATTAAGCTTTTCTTTCTCTATGATAGATTGCAGGGATAGGTTGTTGGATGGAGTGGATACCATAATCTACAATATTATGCAAAGTGTGTTAACATTCTTATTATTAAGAGGTATAAGCTCCCACTCAATTTAATAACCCTCCATTTAAAAGTGGGAAGAAACAAGATTCATATTTCACTAAGTCCTAAGAAAGCGTTGGCTTAACACTCAAGCCTTAGTTATTTAGGTAGAAAACTCTTTTCAATTACATCACATGTAACTCTTAATAGGTTTTGTGATTAATTACATCTTATATTCCACATGCCATATGTATGTAAAACCTAAACTTATGCCCTAAGCCCCCAACTGTTTTGATAGCTTAGTTAAGTCTAACCATACTTTACCTATGAATAGTACCATTATTCAAATGCTTCCCTAGATGATTCTTATATGCCCTACATAAGGATAATCTATAGATAAACATTGGTAAAGTTCTATGGTACGCACATAAACTTAATATTGTCATGACGGTTGTTCTTAGTACAATATGAAAGTTACTAATCCTATTGTAAATGTGTTTGTCCTATGCTAGTTCTAATCCTATACTAATCATAAATTAGAGGCATAGAATAGTAATTTACACATGTATATAAATATTCAAATAATATAAATAAAACATATGTAAAGCCACCCAAAATATATGACACATAAAGAAGAATCAAAAGTCATAGATTGTGGTCTGGCTAAGATTCCCTACTTATTCTAGGATCCATATTTATTATGGAATCTTGAAGCTTCCTATTTCTTTTAGAATCCTTATCTAATAAGGAAGCTTTTCTTTTCCCAAATCCATATCATATAAGGACTTCTTCCCCTTTTAGTATCCTTGTCAAACATGGATACTTGTGGTTTCCTATTCTGAACCCATGTCCTATATGGCAGAAACCTAGTAGTCATCACCTGGGCATCCTCAGCCATAACCCTAGCTGCCACCAAGCCACCACAACAATGATGGCTTCGATCAAACCCCTAGCTGCCACTATCATGGGAGCCACGTCTGAGAGCTTTGTCACCACCATTGAAGGAAGCTTCAAGAATTAACATATGTCTTGGCCAAAACTCTTTGGCCAAGACAAACATGATTGAAACATCTCCATGCCTGAACTCTTCCTTTGGCCAAAACAAGCCATGATGTAATCATCTTCCAAGGACGAAACTTCTCTCTTGTCATATATTCACATTAGCACCAAGAGAAAAAAAAGTCCGAAAACAACATGCATGAACATAAATCATATTCCTGTCATACATTCAAATCCGAAACTACATTTCATCAAAACATGCATATTATCGACTATCCAGAAGCAAAAGACCTGGCTCTGATACCACTGTTGTATGAATTATGGCTTGGGAATGCACAATGTGTAGCATAATGGACCATAGGACTTCGGATCTTGTGCCTTGGTTAACCAAAATTTCACAACAAAAAGTGTATGAAATTACCTCTCGAAGCATGCAGATTGGGATTCTTTTCAGATATCTTGACACTGTAGCTTAGGAATGTCCTCAATCTGTATCCACATGAGGATGAACAATCCGGGCAGTGGCTAATGTTTGCTAGCATGTTCTAAAACACTTTAGAATGCCACACAGTTTTTCTCTCGAGAAAAGGAATGAGTGTCTTGGTGGCTTTTCGTGTGTATTCTAATGACACATAAGCCTTCTATTTATAAAGAAGCCCTTATTCTTATTCCTGGTGGAAATAGGACAATCCTATTTTAATAAGAATAGGAATATCCTAATCCTGAACCTAATAGGAATAAGAATATCATAATTTTAAAGCCATTATGATTATGGAAGCCCAATAAGTTTTGACCTATATTATATCTCATATAATAAAAGCCTGACAACTTAATTCAATCTAACCTAATAAATATATCCACATATATTTGTTCAGTGCCTAACAAATTAGGCCCAAGAAAATAAGCCCAAATCACATCATTCTTTATGTGCGACCCTGTAGGCTCAGTTGATGTTACCAACAGACTTGATCACACTTTAAAGCCGATAAGTCATAAGCGGCCTCTAGCAAGACATTATGACTACCTAAATCAAATAAGGAACAGTAATCCAATTTAAACCATAACTATGGTTACAAACTCGGTCCCTTTGTAACACGATATCAAGATTAATCATAAAGCATTGTACATATCAACCTTTGATTAATCATAGTTTCTTGTTTCCTAAGTTGATTCACTATAACAAATGACATTGATGACTCCTCATTAATTCATTTAAGCACGACCATGTATTTCTTTAGTCAAACTTGTCAAGAAGCCCAAATGATACTCATTTAAGAGAGGTTCGAATCCCATTTATGTCATTCACATCCGCCGCATGATTCATTTAATGTCCAACATATGACTACTTGTTATCCAGTTAAAAATAACTTAGTCTAATGTTAAAACACTGAATTCCTCATGTAGGGAACCATAATGACTTCAGGTCAAAGGACTAAAGTCTAACCATATTGAGAATCACTAATGACACGAAACCATGTAGTGTTCTCTCTATAGGTCTGTCCAATATATGTTCCCTAATATATATCTATATATCTGGTTTGATAACTTATGTCCATGATTAGTAAAATGTGATCATTATTCAGAACACATACTAGACTTAATTCATTATTATTCCACCAATAATGATCGACCAGGGACAATTTAGAATAACATTATAATGCTTATGGTTTTACAACCAAGTCATATACTTAATGACATAAGCCTAATACTGTTTATGGAATGTAAATCACATTACATAAACAATAGACATGCATATATAAAAGAATACCTCATAATATATAAATAATAAGTTAGAATGTCAGCATAAAAGTCATATATAACCACTGGTTTAGGTCACAGTACTAGCAGTATATAGGCCGCAAACCCGTGATGTAGCTCCTGTGAGGCTTATCGGTGAAAATTTCGATGAGCCTAAAAGTCACAGCAAGAACTTGCTTTCTTAATTCACAAGTGTAAACAATATCATATACCATAGTATTGAAATCAATTATAGAAGGCAGATTCAATTGACTAATACTTCAACTTCAATTGGATTAATTCAAACATAGTACTAAATAAAAAATTCATAGGATTAATAGACATAACAGTTCTTTACATAATGAAGACCTAGAATGGTATCTAGGTTGGAAACTCGTGATATACCTCCCGTGAGGCTTATCGGTGAAAAATTCCATGATCTTAATAGTCACAGCAAGAACTTGCTTTCTTAATTCACATGTGTAAATAATTCCACATACTATAGTATTGAAATCAATCATAGGAGGTAGATTTAATAGATTAATACTTCATCTTCAATGTAATTAATTCAAACTTATTATTAATATAAGAAATTCACAGGATTAATAGACCTGACAATTCTTTGCATAATAAGTCCCTAGGACAATATATAGGCTGGAACCTATGATGTAGCTCCCTTGAGGCTTCTTGGTGAAAAATTTCACGAGCCTAGGAGTCACAGTAAGAACTTGCTTTCTTGATTCACAGGTGCAAACAATGCCACGTATTATAGTATTGAAATCAATTACAGGAGGCAAATTCAATTAATTAATACTTCAGCTTCAATATGATTAATTCAAACTTAGTATTAACATAAGAAATTCATATGTTTAATAGACATGATAGTTATATATATAACAAATGCCTACAACGATATATATGCTGGCAACCAATAATACAACTACCGTAAGGTTTATTAGTGAAAAAATCCACAACCCTAGGAGTCACAGTAAGAACTTGCTTTCTTGATTCACAGCTATAAACAATGCCACCTACCATAATATTAAAATCAATTATAGGAGGTGGGTTTAATTAATTAGTACTTCAATTTCAATGTGATTAATTCAAACTTAGTATTAATACAAGAAATTCATAGGTTTAGTAGACAGGACAGTTCTTTACATAATAAACCACTACAATGATATATAGGCTACAAACCAATGATGCAACTCTAGTGAGGCTTATCGGTGAAAAATTACACGAGCCGAGGAGCCACAACAAGAACTTGCTTTCTTGATTCACAGGTGTAAAAAATTCCATGTACCATAGCATTGAAATCAATTGTGGGAGACAGATTCAATTGACTAATACTTCATCTTCAATGTGATTAATTCAAACTTATTATTAACATAAGAAATTCATAGTTAATAAACATCACAATTCTTTTCATAATAAGTCCCTAGGATGGTATATAGGCTAGAACCTAGGATGCAACTCCCGTGAGGCTTATCGGGGAAAAATTCAAGGAGCCTAAGGATCACAACAGGAACTTGCTTTCTTAATTCACAGGTGTAAACGCCACGTACCGTAGTATTGAAATCAATTGTAGGAGGCAAATTCAATTAATTAATACTTCAACTTCAGTGTGATTAATTCAAACTTAGTATTAACACAAGAAATTCATAGGTTTAATAGACAAGACAGTTCTTTGCATAACAAACCCCTACGATGGTCTATAGGCTACAAACCAATGATGAAACTCTCGTGAGGCTTATCAGTGAAAAGTTCCATGAGCCTAATAGTAGCAGCAAAAACTTTCTTTCTTGATTCACAGGTGTAAATTCCATATACCATAGTATTGAAATCAATTATAGGAGGAAAATTCAATTGATTAATACTTCAACTTCAATGTGATTAATTCAAACTTAGTATTAACACAAGAAATTCATAGGTTTAATATGCATGACAATTCTTTGCATAACAATCCCCTAAGATGGTATATAGGCTAAAAATCAATGGTGCAACTCCCGTGAGGCTTATTAGCGATAAATTCTACGAGCCTAGGAGTCACGGCAAGAACATGGTTTTTTGATTCACAGGTGCAAACAATGTCTTGTGCCATAGTATTGAAATCAATTATAGGAGGTGATGATTGGAAAAAAGCTCCTAGTTTTACGCTCAAAACCGCAATTATACTAGTCATCACTTGTAGTATGCATATATCGACCCCACAAGGATTATGCTTAGGGACCACTCAATTCAGACTAATTTTCATGTAAGAATAATTTTTTTATAGAAATAAAATGAAAAATTAAACTAAATTAATCAACTATCAAAACACAATTGATAACATACAAATGCAGAAACTTGTAGTTCGAGATTTTCACAACTAGAGATCACTTTTTCCCTATCTTGTCTCCCTTCTATTTTTTTAATTGAATTGTGTTTAACCTAAGATGTCCTCATGTATTAAATACCCTTACTTAAGGTTTAAATAATTGTCCTTAACCAAATTAAATGGAAATGATTAAACATTCTCTTAATCTATAAAATCAATCCACTAATTCAATTAGTTATTAAGTTATCCTATGGGTGATCAATTAATTAGCCAAGATCTCTATTTCAACTAATCAATTAACTTGATGAATGTAGGTCTTAGGTCTATAAAATTCTAACTCTCATTGTACAATTGTATACAAAAAACCCAGCTCAATCTCTCAAAAACATCTATTATTCAAATCAATAAAATAAGAGTTTAATATGAAGTTTACAAGTAATCCCTACAATTAAATAAGCCACTCGTGATGCCCATTACATCCCTAACAATCAAATAATCCATCATACAAATTATAGAAGAGAAAAATGAAAGAAAACTAAATGAATCAAACTCCTCCTCTACTTCGCTCGAAGATAGAGAAGTTGACATTGATATGCTCCTTTCCCAATTGTGAATGAATTGAATCTCTACCTCTCTTGAAGCTCTAAACCTACGTTTTTACTCAAGGAGACAAGTCTCACACTAAGCACTCTAGTCCATCGGGGTTTATAACCTTTTATAATCTAGAAAATCTAAAAATAAGTGAACATGGTGTACATCTTCGGGTTAGACATCCTATGGTCATGGGAATTGGTATGAAACTAATGATCGTGGGTTCTTGTGTTAGATTCTTCATCTTCTATTCTCCTCTTTTGGTCTTTAACTCAATTACAAATGTGGCCAACCTCCATTCCTACATCAAAATGGTCAATTCTTACCCTAAATCAACATCAAAAATAAAAAAACACAATGAAGATCAAACTAAACAAAAAAATACAAAATAAATCCTAAAACATAAAAATACTAACCTATTATGCAAAAAACACATGCCAAGTACCTAGAAAAACACACACAAATACACAACTATCATCTTCCCCACAATTAATCTTTGTTTTTCCTCAAGTAAAATCAAACACAACCAATCAATTCCATCACTTCATTTTCACAAAGATCAAAACATGCAATCCCTCAAGTTTTAGCCAACTCAAATATCAAGTTACTATACATATCATGACTACTTTTCATTAGTTTACATAAGCAAACTCAACATATGGCACCATCACTCAAAGACAAGTATAGATGCAAAATGAATCTTCCATACAATTTCACTCATTTCTCTCAAGTGTTTCATGGTTAGTGTTTCGCTCAAGCTCCCTAGAGGAAACTACACCACCATAGGCTTGCTAATACACCAATTACCCTCTACAATGATTTTACGTATAAGTTGATCAAAAGGACTAGCTTATGGTTGTAATGTGTTAAGGGTTAAGGTGGGTAAAAAGGTTAACGGGTTTAACATAAGCATTCATAAAGTAAAAAGTGGATAAAGGGATAACAACATATAATGCTAAGATACACAATTGTAAATATACTACTACTCTACACTTAATGATACTACTTAAGTGTTCTTCCTTTTTCTTTTCTTTTCTTTTTTCATTCATTTTTTTATTTTTTTAATACATGGAAGAAACAATTAATAAAATAGCAACTAAATAAAATGTGATTCAAGAGCAGGAGTATCACTCAACTCATCTCGGAAAAAAATTGTAGCAAAAATCCCAACTAATGCATTACTTAATATTTTTCTAAGCTTATGAATGGGTAGGTGTTCGGGTTTTAAAATTTGAATTTTTTTAAGAAACAAGGTTAAGGCTCAATGGGGGTAGCAAGGGATAATAAAGGGTAGGTCATTTAAGCCAAGGGTTTAAAAAAAGGGCCTTAATCATATTTATTAATCATGCATCTAGTAGACTCAAACCGATTTAAAGCAAGGTCTGAAGGTAATAACCTAAGGAAGCATCACACAAACAAGAAATAAAATGACTATAGATAGAGTCATATAGGCTCAATCCTCACATTGGCTCAAATGAAAATTCATTATACATCTTTACACTACCTCATTGCTTAAGTGTCAAATTGTGAGTAAGCTTATACAACCAACTACTTTTCATCACTCAACACGATTCACTCTCTACTCAAGTAACCTAATCTAAGTTCAAACATGCATTCAATCTCATTCCAAGTAGCATGACAAAATTTCAAGGAAAAAAAATGAAAATGATTCAGGTGCGGTTCCAATACTTAACACAAAACAACATAAACATGCATCCTATTTAACAAAATGCAAACAGTGACAAACAATGCAATTGACAAAGAAAGTGTCACTTGCCCACACTTAAAGAACACATTGTCCTCAATGTGACAAGGCAACCACAAAATAAGGTAAAATGACATCAAACCAATCAAAAGACATCCAACAAAACAATTAACATCAAACTAAATAAAAGACATTAAACCAAATAAAAGACACAAAACCAAACAAAAGAAATAAAACAATGTAAAAAGTTTAGGGTAAGAAGGTTCATGGAGATTGTGGTGGCAGCAGTGTTGGCAAAGGGAATTCAATATTATTCCTGAAGGAACTTAAGGAATTGCTTCTTCATGTGTCGCTGCACCTTGTGCACTTGCCTCATTTAGGTGAAAAGCTTATTAATTTGCAGCATCATTTGTTGATGGTTAGAGGCCATTTGTTTGAGGATTTGCTGGAATCTGTCGACCTCTGCTACTGTAATTGATTCCTCTTCCACTGCTTCTTCTTGTAGCTCTAGGGGCACCTGAGACGTGGATGGTTAGGAAGTGGTTGTATCCTTGCCCCTCTTGTTCTTAACAATTGTACTCGTCTAAAGATTTTAGAGCTCCATAGAATGGGGCTCTAAAATTTCAGAGTGCTCAAATAAGGAGCGTTAAAATCATCATATCTAGTTGTACGCACATTATCCATATTAAGGATGTAAAATAAAGCCAAAGCAATAACAATGTATGACATGCCAAAATAATAGCTCTTCTTATTAACACAAATCATAATATATGGAAAATTTCAATAAGGAGTATTTGTTTTGATTTTTTGATCCATCCACCAAAGGAAGAAAAGTTCCTTAGCTGAGCATTTATTACTTTCTGTTTTGTTAAAAATCATCAAGCACATAAATTTATGAGGAAGTAAATGCTCGGTGCTACGAGTTAAAGTATTTGGTGTATTCCTATAGTCATCAAAATTAGTTTCATTTGTTATAATTTACCAATAATCATCCAGATAAAAGTCATCGTGATCATCCAAAACTTTAGTGTTTGATAAATCAAAAAGTGCATGAATGACAGTATAATCAAATTTATAAACTTAGCCACCTATCCTAAACCAAAATTTATCCACTTTAGGATTGGAGCCCACAATGGTGAAGAATTCAATGGTCATCATAGGATAAATTGGCACATGACAACAAATTAACCTACCCCAACCAATATTCGCAAATATTCGCTCAATTTTTTACCTTAATTCTAGATTTTCTAACAGTTTAAAGTCAAAATGTCTAGGAGACATTAAATCTCTATCTTTAAAGTCCCAAAATCACATATTTCATCTTTCAAATAAATAGGGAATGAGGCACAAAAAGTGGTCACCATATCTGGTTTACCTTCTCTAGAGACTTGAAGGCGTAGTTCTTTGGTTAGTTTTCGGGCAACTTACTTATTTAGAGGAATTTGATGATTAAAATCTAAAAAAACAAGGAAGAGAAAGATGAGCACATTTTTTACAAAGCAAGAGAGAAAATTTTACCAAATCCTTGCATTTTTGAATGATTAATGTGAAATAAGTGTAATGGATTGAAAGATTGATAAAAGAAGTGAAGAGAATACCAGGATTTGAGTGTAAGATGAAGGTTTGGAGAGGTTGAGAGAGTGGGTTTCATGGTTTTAGAGAGAGGTTGTGAAAATTTTTAAGAATGAAGAAAGAAGAAGAAGGGGAAAATTTAAAAAAATTTCAGATAAGACTTTCCACAATCATGGGAATACCTATCACTCCCACGATCGTGGGTTAACTCTCCAGAAACTTTATGGAGAGTCTTCCCATGGTCATAGGAAACACCTTATCATTCCCACGATTATGGGTTAAGGCTCTAGAAACTTTCTGGAGAACCTTCCCATGATTGTGGGAAACTTACCAATTCCCATAGTAATGGGTTACTTCAAATTTTCCACTTTCTGAACTCTTCCAAGCTTAGCATTCATTCTCAACATTCAAACAACTTGCAAACACATCAAATTCACCCAATCAGTAAGCAATTTGAAGAGAAAACAAGTTAAAACTAAAAAAGATCCAAATAAATATCAAGCAAACTCAATTCAAACCTAATCACAACTAAATAATTCAAACAAAAAAATCATCAAAAGAAAATAAAGTTCTATGGGCTGCCTCCCATGTAGCACTTCTTTTAACGTTAGTTGCTCGATGCTCTTGTTGTGCTTAAGGTTGTTCAAATGAATGGTGTAGTGGTAGTATAGTCAATGGTCTCAAAATCTACAGCTACCCTATTATGGATTCCGCCTTCCTTAAGGATCTCCTTCCTTTGCCTCCTTCTACGCACGATTTTCTTTTTCTGAATGCATTCCTAAAATCCTTAATATCTTCCCATTGTCCTCGAGGTTTGATTTCCTTGATATTTGTTAGAGGTTGAGAAGAATTGTTATCTTTCTTTGATACCTTGCAAGTTATTTGTTGTTTTCCTACTCTCAAAGCTAGTTCACCCTCATCAACATCAATTATTGACCGAAAGTGGTCAGGAATGGTGTAGCACCCCCTCACCGTAGAGTATACACCGGGACGCCCGTAGGTCATCCCGACACGTATCCCACGATGAGGTTGC
>JAOSBN010163827.1:0-21567 GCA_027563595.1 Erythroxylum suave | reverse complement strand
TTCACGAAATATTATGAGTTTTAAAATCTTTGGTTGTGTTTGTGAAAATGATCATTTAACATCTTTAATTATTAAATAAGAAAATAATTTTTTCTTGTTATTGTTTTTTTCCCTATGTTTGTCTTTTTATGGTTGAATGTATTTAATGACTGGTTTTTTTTCTTAGCTTAAGTTGATGTAATTGCTGTTTGGTGAATGTTACTAATTCTCTTTATTAATGTTGTTCGAAAGAAAAAAGGAGAAGAAAGAGAAGACAAAATTTGAAGAAGAAAGAGGAGAGAAATTTCAAAGGGCAGAAACGGACTCAGAAGTTGTTGATGTAATTGAAAACAACACTTATACATGCATTGTGAATGTTCATTATTACAGCAGAAAATTTCCGATTTTTGAATAGTACAATTGTGGCTTTTGATGTTTATATTGTGTTAATGTTTTTGATGTAGAAGTTTTGTTGAATTTTTATATTAGTTAATAGGTTAACATGATCAGTCATGGATTCTAACATGATCAAGTTTTAACATGATGAGGGGTGATTGGTGCGTGCTGTGAAAAATTTTGATTACTAAGGGGTGTGACTTTGTCAAAGTTTATTTATTAATAATAAAGATGTAATATTAAGAATAGTATATTGGTATGGAATGGAATATGAGGTAATATGTGCATTTGTCCTTCGAACCTTTGTTTGAACTTTGTTATTAATAAATCAAATAATATAATCATTAATAATAATTGTATTAATTAATTAGGTCGTGATAAGCATTCTTTATCATATATTTAAATAGGAAGGATTAACATTAATTAACATGTAAATTTAATATAATTAATTGATCATATTATAATAATTATTAATTATATGAAATCTATTAGTAGAATATTGAAATAAATGGATGGAAAATTTATCAATCGTATAAACTATATAATAATAAAAGAAAAATAAAATAATTTAATAATATTTAGTAATTATATCAAAAGTAATTATCATTAAGTATATTTACATAATTTGCATTATTATTGTTGTTATACATCACGCTCGTGACCTTTAACTTAGACCTTTTGCCTTCATCTCACGGGCATGAATTCATCAATCACAGTCGTGACATGAAATATTTTTATAGTTTTATAATTAATTGTTACGTATTTTTAGGAATTCAAATTATTAATTAATTGATAATTATGCAATTATTAATTTTTATGATTAAATAATTATTAATTATGTAATTATTATTAGTTATAGTGGCGCGAATGAAATAAAGAGTTTTCTTTTTTGCACGCCTCTTTTCCTATTTTTCTCTGGTTAAACCCTCCTTTCGCAGTAAAAAATTTGGCGGTGAACTCTCCTTTCACAGTCGCTAATTTTGTTCAAAGTTTCAGAAAATCTCTTAAGCAAGTTTAAATTTTTCAGTAGAACTTTGATGTTTGCTGATATTTTTGTTATTTGTGTTTTTGTTTTTGCCATATTCCTCCATTTTTGCAGGTTCTTATCTTTTAGGTTTTTAAATTGGTCATGTTTGTTTAGGTATTTTTTGTAGGCTTTTACGCCATTATGCCTCCAAGATCGAAGAAAAGTGCACTCCAAATTGAAGCTGAGCTGAGAGATGAAATGATTGTAGATATTGCAGCCGATTGTGACGCTCCTTTTCCTATTTACACGGCAGAAGAAGGGTTGAAGTACACCTCTCCCAAAAGTAGACTAATTCTCGCACCACGATATTTTAAATTTGAAGAGTTAGAAGATATTGGATTGAAAGATAAAGTGATGATATTGGCTAATAGAGGCGGTTGGGGACGATTTGTTCAGATAGATTATCCTATTTTTCTTGAACTTACACTAGAGTTCTTTACTTCCTTGAAGTTTGAATCAAGTAAACCTAGGAAATTTGGTTTAGACTACAAGATCAGCTTTGTAGTTTGGATAAGAAGTTGTTACGCGAACTTTTTGAGTTTTCTAGGTCAGAGGTATAAGGTTGTCATAAGGACTTCTCAACTGTAATTTATTGGAAGTTTTTAACTGGTTTTCCCGAGTTTGATCCTCACAATGCAACCAACTCTCACATTGTGTATACTGATCGACTACTACTCCATAAATTCATGTGTCATACTGTGTTCGAGAAAACTCAGAGCAATAAATGTTCTATTAAGGAATTGTTCTTATTATTTTGTATAGATGAAAGGATTAAACCTAATATATTCTCTCTTTTCTCGCAATCTCTCATTCAAACTGTAACAAAGAAGGGAACATCCATAGGAATGGGTTATTTAGCAACTGTTTTGGCTTAACATTTTCAGATTGACGTTAGTGAACTAACCTCTGTTCGTCTTGAGTATTTTGATGTACCATATTTAAGACGCACGGAAATATTGTGTCATGATAAGATAGAGCTTCGAGATCCATGGACACGTACTATAGTGAAGTTTAGGTTCTCAGGGGAGGGTTGTAGTGTTCCATCTAATTTGGGCTTGTATGAATCAAGTGAGGAAGAAGGCGCGTCGAGGGATTGGGAAAAGGTATACGTATGTTGGGTGACACTTACAAGAAGACACAAGATAAACTAGATAAACTTAATGAGATGGCTTAGAATTACAAAAAGACAGAAGAGAGACTTAATAAGATGGATGAACAGATGGAATTGATTGCCCGTCAATAGCGAAAGCTGGAAAAGAAAATGCACAATGCTTGGGAGATGCAGGTACTTGATGTGCCATCTCCACCTCCATCACCTTCACCCTCTTCATAAGTTTTAAATTCTATCATGGTAGTCGGAATAGGCAATTTAAATTGTAAATCTTGTTAGCCTGTGGCGATTTTTGAGATAAAGGGTTCATCAGAACTGTAGCATCATAAACAAAATGAGGGTTTCTTTTAACTATTATGATTTTCATAGTTTGTAGATAAACAAAAGTTACAAAAGCAGCAGTTGATGTTAATTGTGTTTGTTGATTATTGTGAAAAGAAAGGAAACAAATAATAAAAAAGAAAAGACCAAGGAAAAAAATGAGATGTAGCAGCAATTATATGCAACTGTTAAAGTTAGATGTGTATTAAGGGTATGGGTGTGCAATTAAGACAAATAAAAAGTATACATAAGATAATTAGCTTTATAGTTTTTAGAGTAAAAATTATAAGAATAATATATATGAACATGAAAACAACAATGAGATATGAGACTATTTAAAATTGACTAATTATAACAAATTTTAATTAGAATTATAATGCTATCACAATATTAATCTCATATGTTAACTATTTAATAATAATAAATATAATTAATAAATTAATAAACGTTTAACCTTGCAAAAACTTGGGCTAACTTAATTATACTAAAAAACTTTATAATAATAATTAAAATTACTTAAGTAAAAAGTTATTAATGATAATAATAGTTATTAACAATAAGATTGTCGAGGGTGACAATCACCTGGTGTAGTTATAAAAATTTTAAATTAAAAAGATGCAATAGTTTAAAATTTACTATTTAAATATATTTTAACGAATGCACAGGACAACCTAATTAAGTAATACAATTATGATAAATGATTATTGGTATATTATCAATTAATTGATTTATTAATATCAAAATTAAATGTCATCCTCGTGCTTATGCACGAGGGTGAGGGTAACAACATTCTCACCCTCGTGCACAAGCATGAGGGTGACAACACCACATGTCACCGTCGTGCTTGTGCATGAGGGTGATCGGTACCAAAGTCTCACCCTCGTGCACAAGGACAAGGGTGACAATCAATGACGGATGCATAGAAGGGCCAGGGTGGGCCAGTGCCCACTGCCAAAAAAAAACTTATTACCCTATGGACTTCAAAGTGAATTTTGTATAAGCCCATTGTTGCTATATAAGTTGTGGCTGTTTATATCAGGCCCCTATTGACTTTTGGTTCTAGCTCCGTCCCTGGTGACAATGTCATGACCTTTTACGCCTCACCCTCGTGTTATCGCACGAGGGTGACTTTAATTTATTTATAATAATAATTATTTAATTTTTTATTAATTTTAAGAATCATAAATCAAAATTTATTCAAATATAAATTTAGTTTATACTTTTAAAAAATAAAAATTTATAATAATGGCATAAATTTACATGTGACCTCATAACTTTAATTTATTTATAATAAATAATATAATTATAATCTAATTTGTTATTATAAAATTGCATTAGTGAATTCACATGTATGATTTAAGAATGTACGCCTATACATTTATAGGTTTAATAAATATTTTATTGATTTTAAATTTAATTTCTACTTAAATAAAAAAATTAAATTATAATGATGGTATGATTAAATTTATAAAAATTTAAAATTAAAAAATGCAGTAGTTTTAAATTTTACTATTTAAATATATTTTAAAGAATGCACAGCACAACCTCATTAAGTAATACAATTATGACAAATGATTATTGGTATATTATCAATTAATTGATTTATCAATATCAAAATTAGTGCACGAGGGTGACGATAACAGCACTCTCACCCTCGTGCAGAACCATGAGGGTGATGAGACCACATTTCACCCTCCTGCTTGTGCTCGAGGGTGACAGGCACCAAAGTCTCACTCTCGTGCACAAGCACGAGGGTGACAAATAGTGGCAAATCTCGGCTAACTTTTAAGGGAGGGCAAATCAAAACAATTTTTTTAAAATATATGTACTAGTATATATATACATGTGTGTATATATGTACTAGGGGTGGCGGTAGCCCCCCCTGTCCCCCTGGACTACCGCCACTAATGACAAAGTCATCACCTTTTATGCTCACCATCATGTTTTCTGAGGAGGGTGACTTTGATTTATTTATGATAACTATTATATAATTTCTTATTAATTTTAAGAATCATAAATCAAATTTTGTTCGAATATAAATTTTGTTTATACTTTTAAAAAATAATAATTTATAATGATGACATAAATTTACATGCACAACACAACCTAATTAAGTAATACAATTATTACAAATGATTATTGGTATATTATCAATTAATTGATTTATTAATATCAAAATTAAATGTCACCCTTGAGCACAAGCACGAGGGTGACGGTAACAACATTCTCACCCTCGTGCAGAAGAATGAAGGTGACGAGACCACATGTCACTCTTGTGCAGAAGCACGAGGGTGACCGGCACCAAAGTCTGACAATATCATGACCTTTTACGCCTCACCCTCGTGTTTCTGCACGTGTCACTTCGTGACTTAAATTTATTTATAATAAATAATATAATTATAATCTAATTTGTTAATATAAAAATTACATTAGTGAATTCACAGGTGTTGTTTTAAGAATGTACGCCTATACATTTATAGGTTTAATAAATATTTTATTGATTTTAAATTTAATTTCTACTTAAATAAAAATAAATTAAATTATAATTATGGTATGACTAAATTCATAAAAATTTAAAATTAAAAAGATGCAGTAGTTTTAAATTTTACTATTTAAATAAAAATAAATTAAATTATAATGATGGTATGACTAAATTCATAAAAATTTAAAATTAAAAAGATGCAGTAGTTTTAAATTTTACTATTTAAATATATTTTAAAGAATCCACAGCACAATCTAATTAAGTAATACAATTATGAGAAATGATTATTGGTATATTATCACTTAATTGATTTATTAATATCAAAATTAAATGTCAACCTCATGCTTATGCATGAGGGTGAGGGTAAAAACTTTCTTGTCACCCTCATGCTTGTGAATGAAGGTGACCGGCACCAAAGTCTCACCCTCGTGCCCAAGGACAAAGGTGACAATGTCATGACCTTTTACGCCTCACCCTCGTGTTATCGCACGAGGGTGAGTTTAATTTATTTATAATAATAATTCTTTAATTTCTTATTAATTTTAAGAATCATAAATCAAAATTTATTCAAATATAAATTTAGTTTATACTTTTCAAAAATAAAAATTTATAATAATGGCATAAATTTACATGTGACCTCATGACTTTAATTTATTTATAATAAATAATATAATTATAATCTAATTTGTTATTATAAAAATTGCATTAGTGAATTCACAGGTATGATTTAAGAATGTACGCTATACATTTATAGGTTTAATAAATATTTTATTGATTTTAAATTTAATTTCTACTTAAATAAAAATAATTAAATTATAATGATGGTATGACTAAATTTATAAAAAATTTAAATTAAAAAAGAACTATTTTTAAAATTTACTATTTAAATATATTTTAAAGAATGCACAGCACAACCTAATTAAGTAATACAATTATGACAAATGACTATTGATTTATTAATATCAAAATTATATGTCACCCCGTGCATAGGCACGAGGGTGACGGTAACAGCACTCTCACCCTCATGCAGAAGCACATGTTACCCTTATGCTTGTGCACGAGGGTGACAGGCACCAAAGTCTCACCCTCATACACAAGCACGAGGGTGACAATGTCATGACCTTTTACGCTCACCCTCGTATTTTCTCACTAGGGTGACTTTAATTTATTTATGATAATTATTATATAATTTCTTATTAATTTTAAGAATCATAAATCAAATTTTGTTCAAATATAAATTTTGTTTATACTTTTAAAAAATAATAATTTATAATAATGGCATAAATTTACATGTACAGCACAACCTAATTAAGTAATACAATTATTACAAATGATTATTAGTATATTATCAATTAATTGATTTATTAATATCAAAATTAAATGTCACCCTCATGCACAAGCATGAGGGTGACGGTAACAACATTCTCACCCTCGTGCAGAAGCATGAGAGTGATGAGAGCACATGTCACTCTCGTGTAGAAGCACGAGGGTGATCGGTGCGAAAGTCTCACCCTTGTGCCCAAGCACGGGGGTGAGAATATTATGACCTTTTACTCCTCACCCTCGTGTTTCTGCACGTGTCACTTTGTGACTTTAATTTATTTATAATAAATAATATAATTATAATATAATTTGTTATTATAAAAATTACATTATTGAATTCACTGGTGTTGTTTTAAGTATGTACACCTATACATTTATAGGTTTAATAAATATTTTATTGATTTTAAATTTAATTTCTACTTAAATAAAAAATAAATTAAATTATAATGATTGTATGATTAATTTCATAAAAAATTAAAATTAAAAAATGCAGTAGTTTTAAAATTTACTATTTAAATATATTTTAAAGAATGTACAGCACAATCTAATTAAGTAATACAATTATGACAAATGATTATTGGTATATTATCAATTAATTGATTTATTAATATCAAAATTAAATGTTAGCCTCGTGCTTATGCATGAGGGCTTATGCACGAGGGTGACGACACCACATGTCACCCTCGAGCTTGTCAATGAGGGTGACCGGCACCAAAGTTTCACCCTCGTGCACAAGGATGAGGGTAACAATGTCATGACCTTTTACGCCTCACCCTCATGTTATCGCACGAGGGTGAGTTTAATTTATTTATAATAATTATTATTTAATTTCTTATTAATTTTAAGAATCATAAATCAAAATTTATTCAAAAATAAATTTAGTTTATACTTTAAAAAAATAAAAATTTATAATAATGGCATAAATTTACATGTGACCTCATGACTTTAATTTATTTATAATAAATAATATAATTATAATCTAATTTGTTATTATAAAAATTGCATCAGTGAATTCACAGGTATGATTTAAGAATGTACGCCTATACATTTATAAGTTTAATAAATATTTCATTCATTTTAAATTTAATTTCTACTTAAATAAAAAATTAAATTATAATGATGGTATGACTAAATTTATAAAAATTTTAGATTAAAAAAAAGCAGTAGTTTTAAATTTTACTATTTAAATATATTTTAAAAATGCACAACACAACCTAATTAAGTAATACAATTATGACAAATGATTATTAGTATATTATCAATTAATTGATTTATTAATATCAAAATTAGATGTCACCCCCGTACACAAGCACAAGGGTGACGGTAGCAACACTCTCACCCTCGTGCAAAAGCATACACAAGCAGGAGAGTGACTAGACACCCTCCTGCTTGTGCACGAGGGTGACAGGCACCAAAGTCTCACCCTCGTGCACAAGCACGAGGGTGACAATATCGTGACCTTTTATGCTCACCCTCGTGTTTTCTCACGAGGGTGACTTTAATTTATTTTTGATAATCATTATGTAATTTCTTATTAATTTAAAGAATCATAATTCAAATATAAATTTAGTTGATACTTTTAAAAAATAATAATTTATAATAATGACATAAATTTACATGTACAACACAACCTAATTAAGTAATACAATTATGACATATGACTATTAGTATATTATCAATTAATTGATTTGTTAATATCAAAATTAAATGTCACCCTCGTGCAGAAGCAAGAGGGTGGCGAGACCACATGTCACTCTCGTGCAGAAGCACGAGGGTGGCGAGACCACATGTCACTCTCGTGCAGAAGCACGAGGGTGACCAGCACCAAAGTTTCACCCTTGTGCCCAAGCACGAGGGTGACAATATCATGACCTTTTACGCCTCACCCTCGTGTTTCTACACGTGTCACCTCGTGACTTTAATTTATTTATAATAAATTATATAATTATAATCTAATTTGTTATTATAAAAATTACATTAGTGAATTCACAGGTGTTGTTTAAGAATGCACGCTTATACATTTATAAGTTTAATAAATATTTTATTGATTTTAAATTTAATTTCTACTTAAATAAAAAATAAATTAAATTTTAGTGATGGTATGATTAAATTCATAAAAATTTAAAATTAAAAAGATGCAGTAGTTTTAAAATTTACTATTTAAATATATTTTAAGGAATGCACATCACAACCTAATTAAGTAATACAATTATTGTAGATGATTATTGGTATATTATCAATTAATTGATTTATTAATATCAAAATTAAATGTCACTCTCGTGCTTGTGCACAAGGGTGACGGTAACAACATTCTCCCCCTCGTGCGGATGCTTGAGGGTGACGAGACCACAAGCACAAGGGTGACAGGCACCAAAGTCTCACCCTCGTGCACAGGCACGAAGGTGACAATGTCATGACCTTTTACGCTCACCCTCGTGTTTCCGCACGAGTGTGACCAATTTATTTATGATAATTATTATTTAATTTCTTATTAATTTTAAGAATGATAAATCAAATTTTGTTCAAATATAAATTTAGTTTATACTTTTAAAAAATAATAATTTATAATAATGACATAAATTTACATGTACAACACAACCTAATTAAGTAATACAGTTATTGCAAATGATTATTGATATATTATCAATTAATTGATTTATTAATATCAAAATTAAATGCCACCCTCCTTCACAAGCACGAGGGTGACAATGTCATGACCTTTTGCGCCTCACCCTCGTGTTTCTGCAGGAGGGTGACTTTAATTTAGTTATGATAATTATTATTTAATTTCTTATTAATTTTAAGAATCATAAATCAAAATTTCTTCAAATATAAATTTAGTTTATACTTTTAAAAAATAATAATTTATATTAATGGCATAAATTTACATGTCATCTCGTGACTTTAATTGATTTATAATAAATAATATAATTAATTAATCATATCAAATTTATTATTTATGTGTATTGAAAAATTTATCAGTCATATAAACTATATAATAATTAAAGATAAACAAAATAAATTAATAATATTTAGTAATTATATGAAAAGTAATTATAATTAATTGCATTTAATTAATACGTATCGTTATTTATTAATTTTTGGCGAAATATGTATAATTATATGAAAAAGGTTTCACGGGTCTGATTGAACGAGTCAGGCCCGTGACATCAAACAAAAGTCATGCATGTGACTGTAAATGTCACACCCGTGACACTTAATATGACTATCACGGGTGTGACTTTGAAAGTCACGACCGTGACAGTTATTTGGGCAGGACCTTAAATGTCACACCGATGATAGGCACTTTTGATTAAATTTCACGAGTGTGACTTCAGATATCACGCCTATGACAATTTAACACTAATAAAAATATAAATTAAATTATAACGATAGTATTATTAATTTGATAAAAATTTAAAATTAAGGAGATGCAATAATTTTAAATTTGTTAGAAGTTTTAATAAAAATAAAGTTCATATTAAAATGAAAAAGAAATTTGTTTTAATTTTCAACTGTTTTATTTTTTTATGGGATTCTTTAATCAACAAAATATAATTTCATATTAATCATATTTAATATTGACGTTATTAATATAAATATTATTAGTTGGTTTACATGTAATCATTAAATATTAAATATAGTTATAATGTTCCGCCTAAGACGTTAAGAAATTTTGAATAATTAGTAAATGAATTTCCACGAGTTTAATAAAGATAACTGTTATATGACAGAAGTAATAAACCCGTATGATTTACGTAGGACAAGGTTGGCAGTTATCATTTAACAACAAAAAAACCATTATGTGGATCATTCAACAACAAATCATTTAATAACAAAAAACCCATCATGCGGATCATTCAACAACAAAAAATCTATGGATATGGAAATTTTCGAAGTTTAAGTAAGCAGTAAACAAAAACATGAAAGTATACAATTTACATGGTTATTTTACTGTAAGAAAAAGAGTTTATGACAGTTTAGATTTTTTGTTACTGTCATTAACGTTAACATCTGCACTTGAGCGGGTTGTTACACTTGAGCGGGTTGTTGGTTCATCTTCGCTGAATCTTTTATAAAGACATTGTTTGACTGTGGAAGAAGATTCAACAATATCTTCTGAAATTATAAAGACAAAAGTATGTTAGATATATAATATAGAGGAGTTTAAAAAAATGGTAAATAGATAGAAAAAAATGACAATATAATTAACGCTTTTAAAAAGCTTGTGTATTTGGATAAAGATAAAAATGAATAATTGAACAAATAAATAAGCAAAAGTAGAAATTGAATAAATAAATAATGACGAATACCTGAAATTGGGAAAGGTGTAATGTCAGCTGTGTTATTTTGATCGTCCACTAAGATTTGATTATCTTTTTCAATGGAAGTTGAAGCATTTTCTAATTCGTCACTGTTAATTTCATGGTAATACGTAACAGTAAAACGTTCTCTCTCATCCCCCGACGAAACACGTGCAGGCTTAATGTGAAAAAGAAATGTCTTGTTTTTCAATTCTGCGTACACTTTTTCTAGGGGAGGTTCTATATTCTTATCATGCATAGGTAAAAATGTTAATTTTTGACTATAATATAATAAAGATATTTTTATTATCTTTATATTAAATCGCGCCTGTAATAAATCAAATAAGTATAACTTGGTTGTAATATTCCATTGCTTGAATTGCAGTAAAGTTGAGAAGTTTTTCAACAAGTTCGCCAAAAATAGATGCTGTGATTGTACCCATTTCGTCACTCAAATCCATATCATAGCAACATCTATGCTCACAATAAAAAGTTAATTACAATTGTCCATGTGAGGATATAAGTTGACAGAGATAAATTCCCACATATTCAAGTGTCTAAACTTGAGATTTGTTTATAGTCATTGCAAAACACAAACGAACAGGAAACTGCGTTCTGATAAAAGGTATCCCATTTTTTTCATTGTCAGAAGACTGTAAAGGAATTTTAGGTATAAAAACAAATTTTCTTTTGTGAGGTTCGAAAATTTCTGCAAAAATTGTATGATCTTTTAGTTGTCTGTATATCAACCTTGTTCCATTGCATAGACCCTTAGTTGGATTCAAATTTTTTAAGAGCATAACAGGGGAGTCTTCTTTGAGTAAGAGTTTATGCGGAGGTAAGCCTTTTGGATTCAAAGAATTTAGAAAATCTTTATAATCTGCTTGATGCCTCCGATCAATTGTTTTGTCAGAACTTATGTATGAATGCATATTTCCTGACAATTTGTTAATCATGATCTCGTTAATTTTATCAACACAACTGTTTGTTGGACACAGCACACATCTATTAATCATCTGTTATGGATCAGATGAATAGAAGCTCAGATCAGGGAAGACGCTCTCAAGTAATCTGGTGGGGATAACAGTGGATTAGAAAAATGAATGGGACTTTTTTAAACGAAGCAAAGTAAAATATACAACAAAGAATTTATTAACCTGTTAAGAGACTTGTCCTTGCTATCATAAGGAATAACTAGTTGTTCTGGCAAGGATATTTGTTCTTGTTCATCAACTGGTTCAATGCCTTCTCCTACTCGTAATAAAAATTCAGAAAAAGCTAGATTTGTTATAGCTCTCATATTGATCGTCAAAGAGAATTTACGCATATGTTACCAAAGATGTGAATTTAGAAAGCTTGAATCAATGAGCCGTTGTTCTGTTGCTTGGTCAATAACAAGTAAAGTTTGACAAAAATCACCACCAAATACAACAATTTTCTGTCCAAAAGGTTCATTGGAATCTATGATATCTTGATATAAATCATGAAATGGTTCAATAGTTTCTCGTTTTGCCATGGAAGCTTCATCCCATAAGATAAGACTACATTCAAAGATCAATTTTCCAATACTGCTTTGTTTACTTAATTGACAAACTTTTTTCTTTGAAAAATCAAGCGGGATTTTAAATCTTGAGTGAGCTGTCCTGCCAACAAGAAGGACTGATGCTGCAACACCTGATGTAGCAACAACAATTGCAATATGTCCTTGTGATCGTAAGTTTGCAAAGAGAGCTCGATATAAAAAAGTTTCCCTGTTCTACCAGGACCATCAATAAAAAAAACTTCTACCGTTTGTAGTCGATACAGAATCCAATATCAAATCAAATATGTATTTCTATTCATCATTTAACCTTGATTGTAACAACAGGTCTTTTGGATCAACCTATATACTTCTCTCACTTTGTATTTCTTTAGTTTGTTTTTCATGATAATCAACACGAAATTGATGATCAGCAAAATGGCAATCAGCTAAGTCTTCCCCATTTGCTCCAATGATTTATTAATATCTTTAAGGGCCATTTTTATAATGTCATCAGATGTATAGCTACTATAAGAAGAAGCATACTGATAGTCAAAACAAAGGTCATCTTTGAATGTTTCCCAAAGCTACTTGGGATTAGTTGGTGAACAATAGAATAGAAGCGTAGTAAATAAAAGTCTGAGTGATGTTGGCATTTGAAACATAATAGCCTCTTTAAGAGTTTGTTGTATATAAAAATCAGACGCTAGCAATCCCAAATGTAGTGTAGCCTCTCCGAAACAACTTCTTTTTTCACCATCAACAGTCAACAAGTCATCAAATGATGTTGGTCCTTTAACATATTTGAGCAATAACCTTAGATAATACCTTTCTCCTTCTTTAGGGTCAACAGTGTCCAATCTTCCAATAACTTTTCTTCAACTTCTCTGTGACCATGTTTTTGATTTCCGATTCCAAACAAAATATTCAGGAAAATCTTTATACAAACATTTAATTTCTTCTGCCTTTTTTATTTGTCAAATTCATCTTAAAAAATTCAGTCAACATTGTTTTTAAGAAGTCAATCTTTCTCAACAAATGAAAAAGATCTTCATTTCTATCAAAGGAAACCAACTAATGATTTGGGAGATGAACTTGCAGTATGTAAACTGATGGATTAATTTCAACCAGGAGAACTTCATATATACGCCATAAAGCTTCAGGGGGTGAAATCTAACGACCTTCTTGGAAATTATTTATCTCATCAATATCAGTTACGCTCTGATGATCGACAGCGCTAAAGTTTACAAGATCATGGCCTTTAAAAATATATTTGTACAATTTTTTGACAAGCTTCACAGTTGAACATATCTCGACGTTTATGTGGAAATCAATTAGCATTAAAAGATACAGATTGTGAGGAAACACCCACCTATTATCAATCTCTTGTCTACAAATTTTAGCTCTCCTACCATCATCTCTTCACCTATAGCACGGATAACTGTCCTCACCATGAACAGTAAAAGGAGCAAAATTCTTACGATAATGATTTTTGCACACACCATTTCTCATGCAAGGGCAATCATTATTCATAAAACCACAAGGACCATGAATCATATGTTTAATGATGAGAGAATATAACATGGAATTTTCATTAGGATCTGATCGTAAGAATCTGGATTTAACAATTTAGAATGTGTCTTAAGTATCAGTAATAGTTGAGCATGAGGGAATCCATGCTTTTGAAATTCAATTACATAAACAAATGCGGCAACATCTCCAAAGATTTGTTTTTTGATAAACTCATTCTTGAGAATTTCAAATTTTGCTCTAAATACTCTAGCCAATAAATCTGGTCGATCTTGTGTTTTTTCATGAAATTTGAGATTTTCTTATATCTCTCTCCACATAGGGTTGCAAGTCATGTTAAGAAAGATATCAGGTTTACCAAATTTTTGCACCAAAGTCATTGCATCAAGATAACGTCGTTTCATATCCCTCAGACCACCGATAAATGAAGCTGGAAGTACAACTCAACGGTCAATTCTTGAACCTTCTGTTTGACCAACACTAACACTATCCAAAACACCTCCGTGTCTCATTTTTGTCTTTTTCTATGAAAATCAAGTCGAGATGTTTCAATCTTTATATAAGTGTCCACAACAAATTGTTGAAGCGGTCTGAAGCTGTGAAGTAACATAGATTCATCATTTTCTCTCATTTGGAGCCAATAACAATAGTATTCTTTGGCGAAAACAAAACCCTCTTCGGAGCTTCATCCACAGCTAGTAGGAAAGAAAGTGAATTTGATAAATAAAACGATGGAATTAATAATATCTTCAAAAAGATTAAATAGGAAAAGAAACTTGCCTATGTTTTCCACAGCAAACAATTGAGGTGCATCAGTGAAAGAGTTTATATGAACATGAATTCCCTCATCAAAGACGTTGCTCCTGTTTGTCTATGAAATTAATCGTTTGATTCCACGATGCCATTCGAATTCACCATGAGGAAATAACAAAGGATATTGAAGAGGATCATAACATGCATAATAAGATTGAATTCTATATCTTAGACCCGAGTGAGCATAGACTTGGATGTAAGGACAATTATCAATGTGTTCATCATCAATCTCAGTTCATATAGCAGCCACTTGTGATGCAGTAGGAAGATTATAAACATGTTGATCAAGCCCAGGATAACACTTTAGGATTATTGCATGATTCTGAAGTGATGGAATCTCCTTAAGACTTCGAAAGAATTTGGCATAAGGATTCTCTTTTAAAATCGCCATAATATGTTTTAATGTATTCTCACAAAGTTTATCACAAGAGTTAGTCCTTCTTTTTAGTTCTTCGTCAGTATCAAAGAAATAGAGCTAGATTCCTGATACCTTATCAGATGTCGAAACTAAAGTATCAAGAAAATGATAAACTTGACCTTGGACACGAAATGTATAAACCCCTTTCTTGTTTTTTGTTAGTTCCCGATCATACCTAGCTCCGTAGGAAGTAAAAGCTAGGTTATTATTATATGTACGAACATTTTTTCTAAAATGGTCTGATTCTTCGTCACTGTCAATAAAAAAGCATTTCAAAGCATATGGCATTCGAGGGACAACAATAGAAAATTGTCCTGATGAACAACATAAAGATGGAGGTTTAAGATAAAATCTTTTCACATAACAATGTTCACAATTTGGGACAAATCAAAGTTGTTGAGCTTTCAGAGGGAAATTCTGTAAGGATGCTAACTTTGACGAAGGATGACGGTTTATCCTTTAAAATAAGACAAGGTTATTGACATTGCCTAGTAATGATATTACAAATATTAAAAACATACGAAATAAAATTTATACCTTGATCATCAACATGTATGACTGAGTTAGGTTAGATTGGAAAAGAAAATAGAGTCACATTAAAGGCTTGCAACCTTGATGTCATATGAATAATTTCTTGTTGTTAGAGAGAAGAAAGAGTCTGATCAACACAATTCATATTAAAATGGAGAGATTGATTTTCTAACAGTTGACCAGTTGATTGATGAAAATACAATTAGCGATTAAAAGGTTCAGTATCAACAGAAGAATCTGAATGTTGATTATTAACTAGTTGACATACTGTAGGTTAAGTAGTGCATCTCTTTTTTGCAGCTCGAGTTTTTCTTAATTGTCGTAAAAATTCTTGCTTTCCATTTTCTGGCATTTCAGCATACCTTTGACGTCTTTTGGCATTTTTATCGATATCTGAAGTTAGACAATATTTACATTCTTCATATATTGATATGTAATATGATTTAGAAAATTTTAAATATTGTCGCTATAAAAACGAGAGACATATATATATAATTCTATACTATTTATATTATTAAATATAATTTATTAATAATATTAAATAAGGTTATATATATATATATATATATATATCTATTGTAAAAATTATTTAATGATGTTCAAATACATCAATAAACGATTACTAGAATTTTATAATGTTTACAAATAACATCATTAAAAAATGAAGCAATAATCTCATTTCTAGCAATGAATATAAGAGAATCCATTTAACAAATCATATATTTAATAAAGAAATTATCAAGAATGAATAATATTTACTGTATTAGTGAATACAACAAAATACATGTAAGAAACCACATGTTTTAGAAAGCAATTTAATAATACATTTAACAAAAAAAGTAAATAAAGAAAAAAAAGTCATCATATTAATGAGTAACAAATATAAAGAAATTATATACATGAATTTTTTGACAAAATTAGACATACCTAATTATTGCAACAACAAACAAAGTATTGATGGCAGCGAATAATAAGAAAAACTAAAAAAATTTTAAAGCAGAAATATAATTAGGAAAAAACAATTCTAAGAAATGAACTAGTTAGAAAATCATGAGCAGATATACAGAAATAGACATGCAATTAATGTTAAATAGCAAAAATAGTCATGATTAATCATATGTAGGTGAGTAAAATTTTTTTATTGTTATAATTTATGAAAATAAGTTTTTTTGATTAATAAATTTTCAAATTTAAGATATAAATGGATAAAGTAAGATATGAAATCAGAATGCTTTAATATAAATTAGTAAAAAATAAGTAATAAGTCAAATAATCATAACTTTGAAAAAAAACTCCACTTGTAGCAGAGGGTTAAAAATATTTATATAACAGTTGAGAAAAAAAAGATTAAAGAGTTGCCAGTTATAAATATCACAAGAATATTATTTTTAAAATGTAAAAATCAATAAAATATAATCTTAAAAGTGTAATATCTATTATATAATTATATAAAGATGAATATCGTAGAGGTGATGTGTGAGATATTCGACTTTAACGCAAAAGTTGATAAGAATTTAATATATTGAATATGCAAAATCAAAATCAAAATTAACATTCTAAATCACAAATGAAAACAATAAATATTAAATTAAGAGAAAAATTATCAAGAAGGATAAAGATAACTTACAGGTAGTTGCAACCTCTTTTTTGCTGAAACTGGAAACCCGAGTCTAATCTCTTTGTTGCTGAATGTAGAAAGGTGAGTCTTGGAGAATATGTACTTTTTATACTCTCAAGACGAAAAATTGTGTTTGGAGAAGTTAGGTTGAAGAAGTTATGTCTGAAAAGAAAATATAAAGACGACGTCTGATTCATTCAGTAAAAATATGATGATCACGTCAAGTCTTTTAATTAAAAAGCGGCTGATTATAATCATGTCAGTTCTTTTAATTGGAAAGCGGCCAATTATAAACGAAGACGACTCTGTGTTTGATATTGATTGACTGATTGAAACGTTTAAAAATGTTTTTCTAGTGCGAAAATAAATATATTATAATTTATTTGAATTAATAAGTTAATAGATTTCTTTATTAATGATAACGTAGAGGATATTTAATCTTAATATATTTATACGTGCCACATGCTTATATTATCATTATTAGTATCATTATATAAAAAAAATTACACATCAATAAAATAGTTATATATTAATAATTATTAATTATAATTGAATAAACAAAACAGTTAACAATTGATAATTAAATTATGAATAAAATAGTTATATATTAATCATTATTAATTATAACTGAAAAACAAAACAATTAATAATTGATAATTAAATTATAAATAAATTAGTTATATATTAGTAATTATAACTGAAAAAAGATAATGATTAATAATTAAATCATTAATAAATTATATTTTAACGAAATAAATCATTTTTATATGTATTAAATATATAATAATTAATTAAATGTCACTGTATTTTTAATAATTTTATCATTTTTATTAATTTCATTATTCTTATTAGTATATAATAAATTCTTTGATTTTTTAAATTATAGTTATTTGATTAAGTAGACAATTTCAATATTTAACATATATGGTATTGCCAATTCTAATTAATTGTTTTATAGTTGATTAAGTAGTCAATTACTGTTAACTATGATTAATTATTTTATAATTTATTAATTAATTTATAGTTTATATAAAAATATGTAATTAATTAGAAGAAGAAAATGGAATTAGCTGTCGCGGGAGTGACCGAATACCCGTGACAGTTTCCCAAAAATATGTCACACCCACGTCACTTCTAACAAGCATTACATTTGCTGTCACAATCGTGGCACTTTCCTAAGTGTCACGGTGTGAGATAAGAGGTCACGCCCGTTACACTTTCCTAAAATAATATTTAAAAATATGATTTAGTTTAATATTTAATTTAAATTTTAAAAAAATACACGAAAATCTTAATAAAATCGTATTAAATTTTTTAAGAATGAAGTCTCATCTTTTATTTTATCTTTCTATTTATTCTTAATTTCACCAAGACCGTATTAATTTTTTTAATTATTGTTAATTTTAGAATCTCTATCCATTTTTCGTTAACTGTAATTTGTAATTAATTAATTGATTAAATCAATGAAGATTTGATTAATTAGATAAGTACAAAGAAAAAAATAATGATTCGATAAATTTAATCCATGATTTATCATAGTCAATAATGTAATTTTGACATAATTAATACAAACTACAAAATAATTTATTTATTGTTTTATTAAAATAGACCTAATTTATTAAATTACTATAACATCTATCCTGTTATATTTAATAATAATTAATATATAATTAATTGATGGATATCTAAAATTATAATTAATTGATGAAATAGATATAATAAATTTAAAAATGATAACTTGCAAATAACAATAACTGAATATATTGTAAATCAAGATTATCTTTATTAAATGGAAAATTATGAAAAGGGAAAGAAAGCATTTGTCGCGGATTAATATAAAATAAACATACAGACTTATTCACCACTGGAATTATCTGTGCAAATGAAAATCTTAATTAATTGTTGCTATTGATATTTTATAAATTATAAATTATAAATTTTTTCATTAGCTTAAACTTAATAATTGTTGTTTTATTAATCTAAAATCAGTTAAATATAAACACATGTTCTTATAAGAAGTATAAAGATTTAACCAAATTCGCATTTCATTGTATAAATAAAAAGTGGCAATCATATATAATAGAGAAAAAGTAGCAATTATATATAATAAAAATAACATTTACAATATTCTTATCTTAAAATCGATTGGATACAGAAAAGTTACTTCTCTTTAAATGAGGTGGTACAATAGATATCAAACCACCTACTGGAGGTCGCATGATTGACCTATAAATGATTTCATTATAAGGCATCCTATAAAAATTTAAGAAAGGTAAAAATAACTCGTGATACTTATGAGTTTTTTTGTAAACAAATACATAATTGGTGATTGCAAAAAAGAAGCTTATGGGGTTTGTAGTTGAGCAAAAAAAAAATTTTTTAAGTACAAGGGACAAAAAAACGCTAGTCAAAATCTAAACGCAGGGATCTGCGGTAACCGGCGCCAGACGAATTGTTCGTGACCTGCGCCCGAACCTCTTCTGGGATCGTCTGGAGGATGTGAACCCCAGGTCGGGAGTGGTTTGCCAACTGGGTCAATCTGTCCGCACTCTGGTTCCCTTCGCGATAAATATGTTGTATTTGGACCGTCCAAGAACGCCGCAATAACTTCCGGATGTCCTGCACCAAAGAAAAATCCTGCATCAGTTGAAAAGGGGAAGAAGAGTGTATGTTAATGACCTGGAGGGAATCCACTTCGAGAACCACCTGGCGAAAGCCAAGGGCCCAAGCCAAATTTAATCCCGAGTGGACCCCCCATAGTTCGGCGGTGGTGGGCATACAGCTGCCAATATTTTGGAGGAAACCACCACACTAATCTCCATTGGAGTCCCTAAGTAGCCCACCTGCAGCGGCCGGGAAGCACTCGAGCTCACTGCTCCATCAGTGTTGACCTTAATCCAACCCTCGGCTGGCAGGGCCCATCGGACTGTGGAGCCCAATGGACTCCCCTGTAAGGGACACGCCCGAGTTGTGATAGCATGGCTCCGAGTGATCCAGCCCACGTAATTGAGGACGATATGGGGTCCCCTGAGCGGCCAAACGAAAGTATCCTCGAAGATGGATTGATTGCGTAAGCGCCAAAGGAACCAGCAAGCCACTCCATAGATGAGAGCCCAGTCCTGTTGCTGGAATTGCACCTGTTTGTCTAGGTTGGAGCTCCACCAGTCCTTCCCCTCCTGATGAAAAAAGTCCAACCCTAGCACGTCGGTGGGAAAATGCAGCCAAAAGGATCGTACCTGAGTACAATCTCTGAGCACGTGTAGAGTCGACTCAGGGTGACCACAGGCGCTACAGCGATCGTCACTGGTGAAATGCCTTTTAACCCTCTGTTGGTTTGTCAGTAGGTGATTCGTCGCTAGTAGCCAAAGGAAGGACCGGATTCGTTGTGGGCCAGGCCACTTCCAAATTAGCTTCCAGATGGGTTGGTATCTCGAAGGACCTTGAGTCTCGATCAAATCATACATCGAAGCAACAGAGTAGTCGCCCTTAGCCGTTAAGCCCCAGACGATGCAGTCCTCAGCCGTCGTGGCTGCAATGCTGCTAGTGCCAGACAGACGTGCGCGGGGAGATAGGGCTGTAAAATATTCCAGTTCCAGGTCCCATCGTTCCCCACTAGGTCCGCCATTGTAGCCGACAAAAGGCCAGGCGGAGGCGGAGTAACCGTGACCCAAACAAGAGGGCTCAATCGTCCAGCCATGGGTCTAACCAGAATTTGATCCAGCGACCATTCCCGAGCTTCCATTTCATCCCTTCACGAATCAAATTCCAAATTGTGGAGATGCCTCGCCATGTGACAGAAGCCCGAGTCGTGGCCAAGGTTTGCGGAATATGGGTGTCATCGAAACGATATTTGGTCTGCAAAACCCGAACCCATAAAGCGTGTGGTTGGGTAAGGAGTCCCCAGCCCAGTTTCCCAAGTAAAGCGTCGTTGGTTGACCGGATGCGTTTGAGTCCTAGGCCCCCGGCGTTTCTCGGCCTGCAGACCGTTGCCCAGTTCGCCAGGTGTGGATTGTGTTGTCCGGCCTGGGAGTTCCATATGAAATCCCGCATTAATTTTTCCAAGTCATCACAGAATTTGCGAAGGAGGCGCGTGGTCTGCATAGTGAACGTAGGGAGCACGGAGAGTACCGATTGGGTAAGCGTAAGCCGTCCTGCGAGTGAGAGGAACCTCGAGCTCCATCCAGTGAGCCGTTGT
>JAOSBN010163790.1:0-21570 GCA_027563595.1 Erythroxylum suave | reverse complement strand
TTTATTGATCATGGATATGAGTTATCAAATCAGAAACATAGATATATGTTAGAGAACATATATTGGACCAACCCACAAAGAGAATACTAAACGGTTTCATGTCATTAGTGATTCCCAATATGGTTTGACTTTAGTCCTTTAACCTGAAGTCATCATGGTTCCCTACATGAGAAATTCGGTGTTTTGACATTAGACGAAGTTATTCTTAACCGAATAACAAGTAATTTTATGTTGGACATCAAATGAATCAGGCGGAGGGATGTCAATGACGTAGATGGGATTTGTACCTCTCTTAAATGAGAGAGGTATCACTTGGGCCTTTTTGACAAGTGTGACTGAAGAAATGCATGGTTGTGCTCAAATGGATTGATGAAGAGTCATCAATGTCATTTGTTATAATCAGTCAACTTAGGGATCAAGAAACTATGATTAATCAAAGGTTAACATGAACCATGCCCTGTGATTAATCTTGATATCGTGTTACAAAGGGACTTAGCTTCTAACCATGATTACAGGTTAAATCGGATTATCGATCCTCATTTGATTTGGGTAGTCATAACGTCTTGCTAGAGGTTACTTATGACTTATGGGCCTTGAAGTGTGATCAAGCCCATTGCCAACATCAAATGAGCCTAATTTATTAGGCATTGAATAAATATATATGGATATATTTGTTGGGCTAGAGTGAATTAAGTTGTCGGGCTTTTATTATATGAGATATAATAGGCCAAAACTTATTGGGCTTCAATGGGATTAGGTTTTCTCTATAAATAGAGAAACTTAGGTCTCATAAGAAATAGACACCATTGTAATACAAAACCCTAGCCACCATCTGAGAGAAGTGCGTGCGGCATTCGGAAAGAGTTTCAAGACATGCTAGCACACGATAGCTGCAGCCCAGATCGTGCATGCTTGTGTGGATACCGGTAGAGGACATTCGCGTGTAGCAGTGTCTACGAATCTGAAAAACAACCATCAATCTATGTCAAAAAGGTATTTTTGTGCATCCTTTACGTTTTAGGTTATACATCGTGTTATGTTATGGTCTCTTTCGCATCGTATTGTGAATACTCGGGCCATATGCAATTCAACAATGGTATCAGAGTCAGGTTCTTCTGTATAACCAAAACATATACATGTTTTGATTACATGTGCTCACGGATTTGAATGCATGATACGAATGTGTTTTATTTTTGTGCATGTTGTTTTCGGATTTGTTGATTCTCTTGGTACTGATGTGAATATATAACAAGGATGAAGTGTTCGGCCATAGAAGTTGATTACATTGAGATGTATTTTCAGTTGTGACTTGTTTCGGTAAAGAATGAGTTCGGGCATGAGATGTTTCTGTCATGTTTGTCTCGACCAAAAATGGTTTCGGCTATGACATATAATGATAAATGAAACTTCCTTCACTATGTTGTCTAGGGTTATGGCCGAAAGATGACTTGGTGATGGCTGCAAGGTTTTCTTTCATGTAAGACATGGACTTGGAATAGAAACCACAAGTATCCATGTTTGACAAGGATACTAGGAGGGAAACCGATCTTCATAAATGATATGATTTCAGAAAAGCCTAAATTCCTTATTAGATAAGGATTCTAAAAGACCAAGAATTTGAAACCACGAAAGTATCCATATTTGATATGGATTCAAGATTTTGAGAAGTTCCTTATTAATAAGTTGTTTCGTCACGCGTGATTCTTCGTTTGGTGTTACATATTTCTGGTGGTTTTTTACATATGCTTTATTTATATTGTTTGAATATTTATATTCATGTATAAATTACTATTCTGTGCTTTTAATTTATATACTCAAGTATGTTGTAGTATAGGATTAGAACTAGTTTAGTACTAACACCCTTACTAATAAGGTTAGTAACTTTCATAATGTACTAAGAATGACCCTCATGATAATATTAAGTTTATATTCCTTCCATAAAACTTTACCCATGTTTATCTCTAGATTATCCTTATGTGGGTTTTTGCCAAAGCAAGGCATATGAGAATCATCTAGGAAAGACATTTGAATAATGGTGCTATTCATAGGTAAAGTATGGTTAAACTTAGCTATCAAAACAGTTTTGGGCTTAGGGCATAAGATTGGGTTTTTTCATACATGCATTACATAAGATGTGTTTTAACATAAACCCACCAAGAGTTACATGTGATGTAATTGAAAAGTGTTTTCTACCTAAATAACTAAGTCTTGAGTGTTAAGCCAAAGCTTTCTTAGGACTTAGTGAAATATGTATCTTGTTCCTCCCATTTTTTAATTAGAGGGTTATTAAATTGAGTGGGAGCTAATATCTCTTAATTATAAGAATGTTGATACTTATTGCATAATTTTTGTAGATTATGTCCACTCCATCCAACAACCTTTCTATGCGATCTATCCTAGAGAAAGAAAAGCTTAATGGAACAAATTTCCTAGACTGGTATAGGAACTTGAGAATTGTTCTCAAGCAAGAAAGAAAGCTTTATGTCTTAGAAGAACCCATCCCTCAGGAACCACCAGCAAACACACCTAAGGCTCAAAAGGATGCTTACACGAAGCATATCAATGACTCTGCAGATGTGTAATGCCTTAAGTTAGGCGCCATGATCTCTGACCTTCAGAAGGATTTGGAGGAAATGGAGGCCTATGACATGCTTGTGCAACTGAAAACTGTGTTTCAAGAGCAAGCACGCCAAGAGAGGTTTAGAACCACTAAGGCATTAAATTCATGCAAGATGACTCCTGGCACACCCGTGAGTGCTCATGTTCTCAAGATGAAGAGTTACATTCATCATCTTGAGAAATTAGATGCACCTGTTAGTCAAGAATTGGCAACTGATCTTATTCTAGGGAATGATGAGTTTCAAATCATGATAGTAGTTGACTATTGGTAATAGCACTATTAAATGAATCTGGAATCATGTTTGTTTTTAAAGAATAAAGTAGGTCGTTACTTTAATCTTAAAACATACACTTTAGTATTTGTTTATTACAATCTAGATGAGTGGTCAACTCATGTGTATTTTGTTATAATTCTTGATATGATCATAATGGATTTTTACAAGGTATCAAATCTAGTGTCCACATGTTGGAATTATTAATTGAGACATGCAACATTCACTCAAATAAAGATTTTATAGTGATATCATCACTTCTAGATGTTTTATGGAGATTAGCGATTAAACTGGCGCCAGTAGTTTGATAGACTAGCTATCTATCCAGCCTTAACACCATGATTAGACATTATGTGTTAATCACCATACAAAGTGAAATGGGAGATCTAAAAGGAAAAACTAACATAAAGGCAAAACAGTAATTTTACCTTTATTGTGTGGATGGATATAGTATGAGACATAAAAAGTTTGCAATTGTACATTGAATTAATAATTTTAAAGCATGTTTTCTAATAATTTTAATTAATTCAAGAGTTCAGTCAATTGGATTTAGGGGACTGACATTAGGTTAATAAGTCGGACTTAATTCTAATGAGGTTAAATTAATTCGGGGCTTATTGGAACTTGAATTATTTAAGTCCAATCAGATTCCCCACTTGGCTTCTATAAAGGTCATGAAGGAAAGTAAGAAAAATAAGCTGAGGTTATTGGAAAGAAAATGAGACAATTTGGTGAGAAATGAAAAAATTGGATTTGGGCCAATAAGATCGGAACAATTTAATTAAGAGTTAATTAAATTTTAAGTTTATAATTAAATGTTGGGCTTACACTAATTAATTGCTAATTATTAGCCCAAAGGAACATTTAGTATTGGACTGGATTTTGGTTTAATTAATTAGAGTAATTAAATGGAAACAAAATCTTAAAAAAGGGATAAGCAAAACAGAATTCTACAAAGATATAGAATTCAGTCAAGCTTCCCATTTTAAATGGATTTGTTGGCTGTTTTTTTCAGAACCTTAAATGAATTTGGAAATGCTAATTATTAATTGGTTTTGATGCTTGTTTTAAAAGCAAAACCTGGACAGCTCTTTTGGTTGGCAGTCAAAATGAAGTGGTGCGTTGTTTTGCTCTCTCCAATCACTCTCAAAGCAAAATCGATCATGCTTCTCTTTTCTAAATGGTTTTAAAGGACAAAATGTTCATAGCTCTTTTGGAATTCATTTTGAATGAGTGGCTGCGTTTTTGTCTCTCTATTCTCTCCAAACCAACCATCCAAGTGTTGGAGTTATATGGAGAGAATTCATTTGGTTTTTATACTGAATGACGAGTGCGATTTTTGGAGCTAAAAATTAACTTTTTTATAGCTCTCTACTTTTCTCTCCATTCTCTCCAAAATTAACTTTTTTATAGCTCTCTACTTTTCTCTCCATTCTCTCCAAACTGTCAGCCTTAACAGATAACTCTCCATTTTGTTTTTCTACTCCTTTCCCACAAAAAGTTTCTTGTTAACAAAACAATCAAAGGAGAACAAGCAGTAGATCGGATTTGTTGAGGACATAGCAGCGAGGAGTCAAAGCTGTAGCAAGGAGTTGGTAATATTTTGATCTTGTTCCTTTTTTATTTGTTTTCTTTATGTCGTATCACGTATGGATTAAAAGCATGTTGTTTTGTTGTTACACTTCTGCCATGTTTTGATTTCAGAAAAAGTTTTTGAAATCTACCGTTTAGCCAATCTAAGCATGAACTCTTTTTCAATCCAAAAAAAGCTCAGTTCTCTGCATCTTTTTGTTCTTTTTATATCCTTTTATGTTTTGGGTAACCCTACGGCTTTTTTGGGATCTGAAAGATCCAATCAAATCCTCAAAACTTGATATTCATTAGTGCCTGTGAGTCTGTCAGATGCAGGTCACGATCATGGAACACATCTGAGCCTTCTGTCACGATCGCAGCATGCAAGCCACGATCGTGGGTCGTTATTTCAACCTGAATGTCTCTAAGACTCCTCCATTTCTTGATGTTGACCCTAAAACACTAATAAACACATCAAGGTACCTCAAAAACATGATATTTAAGCTCAAAGACTTGTGCTAACCCATAAAACACTTAAATCATAAATAATTAACAAACTAACACAATTTTAACCTAAGAACATACTTTATGATTGAATTAACTGCTAAACACAAATCAAACTATACCCTAAAACAAGATGCAATTTACACTTATCAAGCTCCTACTTTGTTATTTTAAACAAATGAATGCTTTTGATAAATTTGTGCTCAAACCTTACAATATATTGAGAAATTGAGTTTAGTAAATTGTGTAGGGTTGTATATTGAGAGTTAACACCTTATAAACCTATATTTATCAAGTTAATTGATTTGTTAGATCGAGATCTTGACTGATTAGTTGATTACCCATAAGATAGCTTTATAACTAGATAAATTGGTGGACTGATTTAGTAGATTGATAGATTGCATAGTTAATCCCATTTAATTTAGCTAGGGACATTTGATTACAACTTAAGAGAGGGTGACTAAAACATTAGGACATCTTAGGTGAGGCATAATTCAATCAACAAGGTAGGAGGAAGACAATATAGGAAAAAAGTGATCTCTAATCTTTATTCTTAAAATCAAAGTTTCTACACTTTTGTTACATTATTTGGTAGTTGCTAGTTTGTTTGATTTAGTTTATTTTTTAGTTTTTATTATCTGAATTTGAGTTTTAAACAAAGTACAACCTGAATTAAGTGGTGCCTAAGCACAACCTCTGACGATATCCTCTTTTTACTTCAAGTAATAACCTATATACTTGCATTTTTTAGAGTAAAATAAATGATTTGTTTTTGCATTCAACAATGAGGAGAAAAAAAAGTGCCAAAGGAATAAAGAATAGCAAAGATATGACCATAAGATGTATCTCACGGCCATGAAAAATTTATCGTTGATGTGACTGAGTCTACGTCCATGACTAATTTATCATAGGCGTGACATCCTGTGACGCCATGGTTCATGTTCGTGAGACTCCCATGGAGGCTAGTCATGGCCTTGACACTGTAAGTCACTCCTGTGACTATTTTCTAGCTCACCCGAAATCCTATTTTTCATTATAAAAGAATAAGTTGAGACAAAAAAGATTAAGTCATCGTTTTTGGGGTTTTAGGATAAAAAAGGCAAAAAAGAGTTGCTATTGTGGAGAACCATAGACAAGATGGAAGGTTAGGATTTCCGACACTGATTCGAAGGTGAAATCAAAGCTTGAGTCATGCTTAAGCATACCCTTTCATTGTCTAATATTGAACTCTCTACATGGATTGATTATGTTATCCTATGTCTCTAGATATGCGTTTTCATGCATGAATGATCATTAATTGTTATTATTAGATCATTTATGTATGATTTCATTGGTAGAATCTTGAATATAATCCATAATTTTCAGGTTTAAGATTCGTTTGTAGCTACTACTGGTTTCAAATCATTAGGGATAATGTAACTGAGGTAAAATGAACCATGCTCATGTGGTTGTTGCTTAGATTGGTCTGTTTTTCATACCCTAATGTAGATGCTCAATTAAATCTAAAGAGCATATTCTAGGTTATTCGATAGTTAGGTTTAATTAACAATCTTATCTTAATTAAACACGACCTAGTTGAAAACAGGGGTCAGCAGAGGTTATTGTTAGTCTGTGACCAATAGTTCTATCAAAGAAGTGAAAGCATTATAACAATGAATTTGTTTAATTGTGAGTAGGTCGGGATTGATCCCAAAATTGAGCTTTACACGTATTCAACACTTTTATTGCTTTCAACTATTTTCTATCAATGGCTTGCATAGTTTAATTTTATTTTTTTTTAATTATATAAACTCAAAACCCTATTTTTATTTCCTTTAAATCAATTATTTTCATTACTTGAATTAACAAAACATTACACATGGATACGATCCTAGCTTATCACAGCTATACATTTTTTGTGTGCAGAGTTAGGTAAATTTTTCAATGCACTAGACATGAGTTATCACTAACCAATATGAATTTTTTTTAAATGTAAAACATTAGTTTGACAAAATCCTTGGATCGATAAAATATGTTGAACATCATTCATATGATCTATGAGAGGTAAATCCTTCATTAGTCATTAGTTCCCATAATTAAATCCTTTATTGGTCCATATCAATGGAGGCGATTGAGGGAGTTGTATTATTATCAACCACTAAAGCTCCTAGTCTATATGGAATCAATAGATAATTCTTTCATAATGCTTATAGATACATTAGATAAGATATGATTAATGATAGCATGGAAACAATAGTAGCATGCTAAAAGCTTGGAATAAAACACTCTTATGTCTAGTTCCAAAGTCAGCCTAATCCCATTTCCCTTAATGATTACATGTTTATATCTTATTACAACACATTCTACAAGATTAGCTCAAAGATATGTTCTAATATGTTCGAGTATGTGATTTAGTCAATGCTTCTCAAACTACTTTCATAAAAGATAAATATTGAGGGCAACATTTTGATAGATCAGGACCTATTAAGAGACTAACACATCAAGGGTTCAAGGTAAAATTATGCCAATAAAATGGATATCTATAAAGCATTTTACACTCTATTTTGGAAATTTTTCTTACAAACACTTAGAGGTTATAGGATTTACAATTCCTTGCATAACATAGATAAAAGACTGTGTCACTACTACATATTATGCCATATTGGTAATAAAAAAACTATAACCTTATTCAAAGGGTATAAGGATAAGGCAAAAGGATCCTTTCTCCCCTACCTCTTTATGATTTCCATAGAAGTATTCTCTAAGACGATATAAAAAAAATATACAGTAAGAGTTATTTTACATATCACAAGAAGTGCTCCTTGTTACAAGTCTCTCAACTTTCTATTACAGATGATGTTTTGTTTTGTGGCACTAAAAGACCATTCATCAAATTCTTGGGAAAATCCCTTGATGAATGAGTATGTTATGTACACTAAGTGTGAGTAAAGAAAAGTGCTTCTAAATTATCTCTAAGTATAGTGAAAATGTAGTACGAGATTTATAAGAATTAACCGTAATAGCCTCAACTTCCTTACCTTTTAAATACCTTAGGGTCCTAATATTATCAAGGATGCTCACTTATTAGAACTGCTAAAGCTTGTTTGACTTGATCAAGAAGAGGATAGGAAGCTAAACTATTATAACATTAAAATTTGCAAGAAAGTTACAACTAATTATATTTTTTCTTAACAGCCATGGCATTTACTAGGCCTCACATTTCATACTACCCAAGTAATTAATCAAGAACATCTATGATAGTTAGTTCCCAAACCTTCTAAGGGATCAAAGTGATAGTCACATAAATCACGTCATAATATAATAAATTTAGTACATTTAGGATATGATTACATGATTTTATTCACATGTATAACATAAGTATATACACATATGAATTTTGATTTAGAAAAAGAATTTGCACTCAATTACATGTTCCGAGGTATGAAAGTTTCTAAATAATTGTCATATGTTTGTGCATTTCTAATGTCTTCAATTTTGATTTACAAACAAAAAAGCATTTATGGAATTCAATTAGTAATTTGGAGTTAATTGTTATGATTGGAAGATTGATGGATTAAAATGTACATTTAGACTAGGAAAATTTTCAAATAGTAAGAAGAGTTGACATGTGAAAATTCAGGATGACTAAGCCTATACAATGAGTGACATGTGGCAATAGGAACTGAGTGACAAAAGGCCTAGGAACTAAAAGACATCTGATAGCCTAAAGAGTGGATAAGTAACTAGCTTAGACATTTGACAGGTGTCCTCTCCAATCACACAAAACGACGCACACATCGCAAGCCTCTTCACTTGTTAAATTCTGCTGAAACTTTCTTCTTCCTCCTCTCACTACCGAAAGCTTACTTCTCCCTCATATCTCTATATTTTTTCCTAAGTTTTTTCCAATTTCCACACCAAAATCCATGCAAAATTCATTCACAAATATAGTTATAGAAGTAGAACATTGTTGTATTTGTTGTAGTCTTCTTGTCTTTGTTGAAACCATCTTACTCTCACCTTGTTCTTGGGATGATCTTGCATGCATGTGAGGCAAAGTAGATTTGATGCATTGAGGTGTAATTTGAGCTAGAAAAGTAAGTAAAGTACTAGTCTTTGTGGTACGTTGTAGTAGAATTTTATGATGATTGGATTGGGATGGATTAAAAGTAGTGTTGATGTTGAAATTGTGCTAGAAAATGATGGATGAATTTATTACTTCTCTATTTTTCTTTTGGATGCATGAAAACAGTAGTCTATAGGATCTTATATGGATGATCTAAGTTGGGATTAGGAGTGTAATTGATGAAAAATTCATGCAAAAGATAGATGTTAATAAGATGTTTTAGAATTTGGAAAGCTAGAGATGTAAATGACTTTGCAGAAAGGAAACTGCTAGTGATTAAAGTGAATAGAATTTGGAAGCCTTAGTGTAATCAATATGAATACCAAATTAACTTGAAATGAAGTAGCTTTAAATATCATAAAATCTAGAAAAATTCAAGTGTTAGTGATGTTTCTAAGTATGTGAAATTTTGGAGAATTGAGGAAGAAAGATAGTGCATGATCATGGCACTCATCCCACTATCGTGGCCTGTTACACTAGCTTTTGTCATGATCACAGGAAGGTCCACCACGATCGTGGGCCTAGTTCTGGAACGACAATTTCAGTTTTGTGTACCTATTGAACCAACTGAGGAAAAATCACTCTCAGTTGGAATATTTGGATGTAATTATTGTTTAGAACGAACCTAAATTGTTGATTGATTAATTGGTTAAGAGTTTGATAAGTTTAGGTTGTTAATTGAGGTCATAACATAAAGAATGTATTGTTTTGATCAATGTAACCAAATCTGGAAATAATGATGTGATGAAGGAACAAAGGTGCTCTTATGAATGCAAGCATGATATTAAGGATATGAGTAATGTGTACTAGGTGTGAATGAATGAGCATTGAAGAACATAAGGTACCTATGAATGAGAATTGGGTAATTGTGTGATTATACTATTCTAGAAAGGCTTGGTGAATGTATGATTTATGAATTTAGAGTAAATAAAGCTTACATAAGATATAAACCTAATTGCAAACTAGATGTTTACAAGTTATAATGTTTGAATGGTCGAGATTTTGTATAAGGATACATACCCGAAAGGTCAATTGAGAATGCATTGAAGCATGACATATATACATGTGTATGACTGTGCATTCATATGATTAAGCAAATTAATGATTTATGAATTATATGTGCATTTCATAACAACAAATAGGCAAGGTGATCCTGAACATCTAGACATTACTGAAACATCGAGGCAATAGCTTTTTTGGCGTGCACTATAAGTTAACCTAGATGTGTAATCTCAATAATATATACTTATTTATCGATCGAATGTTTATTCTAAAATGTATTTACAATTGATTGATAAATGTTGGACATAGATCTGCAAAGTTTTTTTATACGTGGTATGAGTATACTGAAATGAAAGCATGGAATATAAAATGATGCATCTCATCACTTTGACATGTATGATCAGATAAAGGAGTTGTGACCAAAGTGACTGATGTGCAGAAAAGACCTTTGAGCTCAGGACTGTAAAAAAGAGCCTCAGGCTCAAATAATATGGACTCGATATCTATAAAGGATATAGGTCAGAAATCAGTTTTATATCCACCATGGATACTGGATAGTAAATTGGGTTAATGGGCACTTGGTCACAACAAAATAAAAATGAGAATTGAAACACTTACATTTGCGTATATATCATTACATGTATCATATGATTGAATTAAATTAAATTATTGAATTATTTGAAAGAGGGAAACATAATTGAAAATAATGGATAATGTGCTATGATGTGCTTGTAAAAATGTGATGAACTTCATGTACTAGTTGAAGTGTGATGAAATGTGATATGGAATTCATTACTGGATGATATGAAATACTTATTTTTCTTGTGATCTAACTGGAGTGAATACATCGATGATGGTTCACTCACTGGGTGGTTTGTAAACTCATTAAAATTGCAACACTATTTTTCAGGTTCAACGGAGTTCTAGCTATTGAGGTTTTATAATAGAAGTCTAGTACTCACATTTTTGGCACAAGAATGGCTTAAAGGTTTAATCAACTAAATCTGAGTAGTCTAGATATTGTCTTATGTAACAGCATCCCATTTCATGTTATATTTTTTGTATTGAGATTGGAACTCATAATAATGTTACGTAATGTATATATATACAGATTGAGAATTGTAATGACATGTGACTTTTATTTTTATGAATGAACTAGGAGGAAATGATCATTTAAAATGCTTATGGTATGTATAATGCCTTTAATAAGTTGTTTTGATTGTTTTCATATACCATTTTTATAGAGTGTGCTCTTGAATATCCTCTGGTACGTTCGGGTTTATACTTTATTGGAGTGGTATATTATAGTTTTGGTATAAGAGCATAGTTTGGCATCCTTAGGAACATACATGAGCATTTCAACATGGCATATAGAAAGAGGCCCATTAGTGATCATTATTATTGTTTGTTATAGGTCATCTACTATAGAAGACTGCGTCGTATAATCAACTAATCTTGAGTTATTAGGAACCAATAGAGAGCCTCCTATACCCTAGTCTGAATAAACACCTTAGAGAACTCCTAAAAGGAAAGAAAGGAGGTATGATAAGCTTAGGAACCAGGGGTTGGATAATTGTATGAAAGTATAGACCCTGGGAGGCAAAGGGTTAGCTGGAGAGAACTAAGAGAGTATTTGACCAACTGGACTATAAGCCAGATGAGAGGCTTGATTACGCAGTTTCTTTACTGTAAGGTCTAGCTTATCAGTGGTGGAAGGCAGTTCCAACTAGTTTCGCCCGACCTTATAGACTGACGTGGGGGATTCCCTAAAGGTCTTTAAGGATAATTATATGCCAAAGATTTACTTGGATAGGAAGACGAAGGAATTCCTTAATCTGAAACAAGGAAAACTTATAATAGTTGAGTATGAGGTAAGGTTCAATGAACTATTGGGTATGATACTGCTCTGGTATCAAATGAGAAGGATAAATGTAGGCAGTTTGAGAATGGTTTGAATATGGAGAAGAGGACAAGGTTGGAAATTACAAACCTAAATAGTTTTAATAAGCTACGAGCTACATTGATTCAAATTAAGCAATTATTAAAGGATGAATAAGGAGAATATAGATAGAGATTTAGCATTAAAAGGCATGCTAAGATTTAAGCTAACTCAGGCTGAAATTTAGTAAACGCCAAAATAGATCATCACGATCACATTCGCTCAAGGTTAGACGCGCTAAGTTTTACTATTTATAACCTTGGTAATTACCGCAAATGCACAGGTCATTCACGTAGTATCTAAGCTGTCAATCCCACGAGGAAGGGAACTAGTCCTAAAATCTAAGGCAGCTAAGTTCATAATACCTAATTAATTAACTAAAACTGAAATTAAATTAATTAAGAATCAAATGCTAGAAATTGACGCACCAAAATAGTAAACAAACATCAACTCACAACTAACCCGAGATTAGCCGAGAAATTACCAAGGGAGAGAAAGGGGATTTAACTAGAAATTTAACAAATGCTAAATAATTATGCAACTACCAAATTGATGGGCCTAGACGTTCCTAGGATGAATTACTCTCTCTCGGGTTATAATTCTTAGCCCTAATTAATAATGCCTAATTCAAATTATGGAAATTATGATCTCTTGATCTGTAACCGACCTAAAACCTTAATTAGCTCTAAATTGTCTATTAACCTATCAGGAATCTATGGTCGATCTCCCATTACATAACTCTATTGGTTTGACTCAATTCTCTACCTATCGATTTACCTAACTCTCATTAGCCCAAATCAATGATTTTTACCTGGTTCACCCTCTCAGTTTGTTGTCAAATTATTACGCAGAAAATTTAAATCACAATCAAGCACAAAAAACGTAATCAATCGAATTTCATTAATCTCAAACATTAACATCCAAAGGTGAGTATAAACACGACTCAACATCCACACAATCAATACCAACACCTATTTCAATTCTATACAATAATAAAATTGAAATACATAGAGATACTCTCAAGAATGGAATCTCGACAATGGTGATAGCAGGGAACCACCTGTTCTGGGAAATACTTTATATCTAGCTTGTCTCCGTGTCTCTCTTCCTTTGTCTCCTTCCTCAATCTCTTGATCTCTCTCTACGTTCTCTCTCGGGATGACGAAATCTCACTTTTTTTAGAACTTTTTGGCTCTCTCTAATGACTACCGACAACTGATAAGGATTGTTTTATTTATTCTTTGGCAGCCCTAGGTTAGAGTAGGGGTCGAAACGGTCTGAAAATTAATCTAAATTTTGAGCTTTTACATTAGCCCGACGCGGGGAATGATCACGTCCCTACATGTCACGATTGTGGCCAATGCTTTACCCTTTCAGTCACAAGCGTGGCTTGGAGTGCACGATTGTGTCCTAACTTGACACTCTCTGTCACAATCGTGGCTCAGAGTGCACGATCGTGGCTTGGCTGCTTCTTTTTCTTCCTTCTCTGTCATGACTGTCACCTATATGCACGTTCATGGCTTATGTCCTTAAGCCTAAAACTCTTTAAATCTTCACTGTTCTTCCCTGTTTGCCCCGTAACACTGACACACACATCAAGGTTCCTCAAAAATATGTAATTTAAGCTCAAGAATTCAACCTAAAACATACTTACTTACACAAAATAACCTAATTAAATTCTAAATGCATGTTCAACACTCACTTTAACACTAAATGCATAACAATTTAAACTCTAAAACATCATGAAAAACACAACTATCAACATCCCCACACTTAAACGTTTGCTTGTTCTCAAGCAAGTAAAACAATAGTACATAACATAACATAACACACACACAATGCAATAATGCAACAATGGCTCTAATTTCCATGAAACAGATTTAACCTTAGACATAACTACTCAAATTATGGAAAATAATTAGCAAGAAAAATAGGTTGTTTAAGGCTTAGGCTTAATACATAACTAAATCAAGAACTAGATGTTAACTTAGTTACCCTTTTCAATTGTACAAACACATTGATAATTTTTTGGTCGCTTAGGCTTTTCTAGCTATTATTATGTATAAATCCAAGAAAATTCAAGCTTATTACAAGTCAAGTAGGTTTTTAATTAAGGTAACGCACAAAATTTTTTATTATTTTTTATTAGACTTAACCTTTTACTCGAAGGCAAATATTTGTGATGAATGATGATTCGGTTCCTCGACTAGGTCATTTACTAACAACTTGGCTAAGACATCATTATAGCCTTTTCATGTAAAGGCACACATTTGTGAGGCATGTCGATCTGGTTACTCAGCTATGTCATGTTTTCAACTGGTTACTACCTACTAGCTCTACTCATAACCTAAAGGCCAACGAAATAGTGATTATTAACACTTTTTTCCCCTACCTTGTTGCTATTTTCTTTTAGTTTCTATGAAAAATACTAGTCAAGTTACTTACGCAAAAGAGCCTCAAATTATAAATGAATGCGACAATCTAGAGGGTGTTAACATTACACTAAGTCCTATTTAGGTTGTACATTTATCCAAGGCCCTAATGTACTAATTTTGCAGGCTAATGATTATTGACATCCTAATAGACTATGTCCAAAGTTTAAAAAAATTTTAATCAATATGAACCATTGATACATTCTCACAATTCACAACGCAGCACTTCTGCTTACATCGGTAGTCGATGCTACTTTTACACTCACGGTGGTTAGAATGAAAGGTCGTCCTAGGATAATTGAGGTATCCTCATCCTCTTTGACATCTTGAACACAGAAATTCGAGGGAAAATGAATTTTGACACTTATACCAGCACATATAGTAAAATTCTTTTTGGTCTATGCGTAGTCCTATCAGCCATCCTAATCACAAACTTAGTGGGTATTAACCCTTGTAGTCCCAATTTCAACCTAAGAGTATAGGGCATCATATTTATACTTGCGCCTAGGTCTGTGAATGACCTCTCTATGATGATCTTGATGATACTACCGGGAATGAAAAATTCCCCTGGATCATCCTTCTTCACTATGCTAGGGATGTCTTCTAGTAGTTGCTTCACTCCCCTTTCTGTGACAGACCCCTATAGATTTAATTTAGCCTGTATTCGTTCTGTCACCTCCTCAACCTTATTAGGCTTAATTTCTTGCAACTTTTCCTCTTCCCTTCTAGCATATATTTCCTTCTTCTCAAAAAATTGGTGCGGACATATCCATTAAGTCGTTTACATCAATTGTCTTACATTCTCACTTGGAAGGTCTCTTTCAGCCAATTAACCTTCTTCTTCCTCTTCCAACTTTTCATCGTGGTTTTAGCTTATAACCATGATGCGCTCCTTCAGATTCGACCTGGTGTTGCTAGGAAGAGTCCCAACATTCTGAGTTGACATTGCTTATGCGAGTTACCCCGCTTAGACTTCCAAATTATAGATGAACGAAGCATGATTTTTATGACTTGCTTAAATTTATTTTCGAGCCTGTTGTGTGGTTCCTCCATTCCTCCTATCTTGTCCAAAATTTTGTCTAATTTCTAACCCATCGAGCTTTTCTTATCCTATTGGAAGCTCGATTGGCCTTAGGGTCTAAACTGCCCTTCATTGTTGTTGTTCGACCAAGAGAAGTTTGAGTGACTCTTTCATCCAAGGTTTTAGGTGTTAGAGTAAGGGTTATTAACTCCTCCGCGTCTGAATTGTGCACCCATGTAATTGACTTGCTCTAGGTTATCTTCTCTCATCAGGTAGCAATCCACCATATCCTAATCCACTTGGCCGTATAACTCACACTTCATTTGCATAGCCTTTACTTGACTCGAGGATGACACCTTTATATTACTCAGTTGTCGTGTCAGATTATCGATCTTAACTTGCATCTCTGTCATTTGATCGATTGCAACAACTCCCTTCTACTCCCTCAAATTAGTAGGTTGCCTACTATGTTCACTAGCCCACAAACAACTATTCCTGGCCATCTCATCTATCAACTCCTCTTCTTCATCAACCATCTTTCTCATTAACGATCCTCCCGACGCCACATCAATGGTGTCTCTAGTAGGTGGGTTGAATCCATTTTAAAATGTTTTTAACAAGAATTCCTTGGGTTTATGATGTGGGCATTTCCTCTACAAGTCTTTATAACCCTCCCATGATTTATAAATCAACTCTCCTCCCCCTTGTCAAAAATTGGTAATTTCCTTTATTATCTTAGTAGTCTTCATCAACGGGAAGTATTTATTTAAGAAGGCACATGCCATCTGTTCCCACATTGTAATGTTAATGGGGCTTAGTGAATGATACCAAGCGTTCTTTCTATCTTTAAGCATGAAAGGAAACAACCTAATTCTCACCCGTCTTCCAACATCTGGTGATACCAAAAAGTATCATAGATCTTATAAAAACTCACGATATGAGCGTTTGGATCTTTGTTTTCTAGTTCATAGAATTGGAGGTTCTACTGAAGCAAGTTTAGGAGGGCGGGTTTAATTTCAAAGGAGACTGCTTGAACAGGTGGTCTAGCCACTCCTTGCTTAGCTGGATTGAACCCTGGTCTCATAAAATCCATAAGTGTCTTCTGTTGGTTAACTTCTTAATCTATGCTTATTTGGAGCTCCTTGACAATTTGTACTTCCTCGACCCTTGAACCCCTCATGACCCTTATGTTCATACAAAAGCACAATTCCTACGTCAAACTAATGAAAAACGAAAAAAGATTAAAACTATCCTAATACCTTAAACTATAGAACCAAATTGCCTTCCCCGATAATGGTGCATAAAACTTGTTCGCTCAAGGTTACACGCGCTAAGTTTTACTATTTATAACCTTGGTGATTACCGCAAGTGCACGGGTTGTTCGCGTAGTACCTAAGGTGTCGATCCCATAAGAAAGGGAACTAGTCCTAAAATCTAAGGTAGCTAAGTTCGCAACACCTAATTAATTAAGTGAAAAAGAAATTAAATTAATCAAAAATCAAATATGAGAAATTAGAGCACCAAAATAGTAAATAAACTACAGCTCACAATCAACCCAAGATTAACCGAGAAATTACTAAGGGAGAGAAAGTGGATTTAATTTGAAATTTAACAAAACCTAACAAATTATGCAGCTACTAAACTGATGGGCCTAGACGATCCTATGGTGAATTACTCTCTCGAGTTTTAATTCTTAACCCTAATTAATAATCCCTACGTCAAATTATAGAAATTAAGATCTCTCAATCTGTAACTGACCCAAAACCTCAATTAGTTCTAAATTGTCTATTAACCTATTGGGAACTTATGCTCGAACTCTCATTACACGACTCTACTGGTTTGACTCGATTCTCTACCTGTCGATTTACCTAACTCTTGTTAGCCCAAATTAATGATCTTTTCCCGACTCACCCTCTCAGTTTATTTTTGAATTATTACACATATAATTGAAATCACAGTCAAGCATCAGAAAACATAATCAATCAAATTTTATTAATCTAAAAAATTAACATCCAAAGGTGAGTATAAACACAACTCAACATTCACACAATCAATGCCGACACCTATTTCAATTCTATACAATAATAAAACTGAAATACATGGAGATACTCTCGGGAATGGAATCTCAGCAATGGTGATAGTGGGAAACCACCTGTTTCGGGAAGTACTTCACGTCTAGCTCGCCTCCATGTCTCTCTTCCTTTGTCTCCTTCCTCAATCTCTTGATCTCTCTCTATGTTCTCTCTCGGGATGACGGAATCTCATTCTTTGACAAACTTTCTGGCTCTCTATAATGACTACCGACGGCTGCTAAGGATTGTTCTATTTCTTCTTTAGCAGCCCTAGGTCAAACTTGAGGTCAAAACGGTCTGAAAATTAATCCAAATTTTAAGTTTTCACGTTAGCCCAACGTAGGACACGATCGTGGCCCTACATGTCACGATCATGGCTGGCACTTTACCCTTTTTGTCATGAGCGTGGCTTGACGTGCATGATCGTGTCCTGACTTGACACTTTCTGTCACGATTGTGGCTCAGAGTGCACGATCATGGCCTGACTGCTTTTTTTTCTTCCTTCTCTGTCACCACCGTGGCCTATATGTACGATTGTGTCCTATGTCCTTAGGCCCAAAACTTTTTAAATATTCACCGTTCTTCCCTATTTGCCCTGCAAAACTAGTACACACATCAAATTTCCTAAAAAATATACAATTTAAGCTCAAGAATTCCAACGAACCCATAAACATACTTAATTACACAAAATAACCTAATTAAGTTCTAAATGAATGCTCAACACTCACTTTAACACTAAATGCATAACAATTTAAACTTTAAAACATCATGCAAAACATAAATACCAAGTTCTAGGCCAAGATCTTTGCTATTATGGGATAGGAGGAACAAAACTCCCCAGATGTTGTTGTAGGTGTCTTACATGTTTTTAATTTTGATGCATTTGCATTGTTAAATCTCAAATCTATGCATTCATTCATTACCATACATCTGACATCTAAATTGCATTGTGAGAGAGAGATCTTGAAATTTGGCTTAGAAGGGAGAACCCCAATAGATAGTACTACAGTGATTAGAGAAGTATGTAAAAGGGCGTATTATTCGGGTTGATTAAGCTGAGTTGAAAGACAATTTAATAGTATTGTTGTTGAAAGAAATAGACCTTATTTTAGGTATGGACTAGCTTGCTGCTCATAAGGATGTGATAAATTATTACACTAAGGAAGTTATTCTTGAATCTCTTACTTAACTAAGGGTGATATTTCAAGGTGGTAGTCAAGAAATACCAACCACATGGATTTCATTGATGAGAGCTTTCATGCTGATTTTGAAGTGGATGTGAGGCCTATCTAGCTTGTGTGACTGATAGAGTTCAACAGACATGATAGAATATTCTTATTGTTATGGAATTCCTAAACGGATTACCACTAGATAGGGAAATGGAGTTCACCATTAATCTTGTCCTAGGTACTGCTCCTATATCTATTACTACTTATAGGATGGCACCTATGGAACTTAAAGAACTTAAGACTCAATTTTAGGAGTTATTAGATAAAGGTTTTATAAAATTTAGTGTGTCACCTTGGGGAGCTCTAGTTTTGTTTGTAAGGAAGAAAGATGGGACCTTAAGATTGTGCATTGATTATAGGCAATTAAATCATATGATAGTGAAGAATAAATATCACTTACTGATAATAGATTAATTGTTCAATCAGTTACAGGGAGCTTAGGTGTTTATTAAAGTGCATTTGAGGTCAGAGTATTATCAATTGAAAGTAGAAGAAGATGATGTACCAAAGAGTGCATTCAGAACCAGATATAGACACTTCAAGTTTTTTGTGATACCTTTTAGATTGACGAATGCTCCAACGACCTTTATGGAATTGGTGAATGAAGTATTCTTACCTTACTTAGATCACTTTTTATTGTATTCATAGACGATATTTTGGTGTATTCAAGGAATAGAGAGGAACATTATGAACATTTGAGGATAATTTTACAGATAATAAGAGAGAAATAATTGTACGCCAAGTTCAGTAAGTGTGAATTCTGGCTTGATCAAATGGTTCTCTTGGGTCATGTAGTGTTTGGATAGGGTATACAGGTAGACCCAAAGAAAGTAGAAGCAGTGATGAAGTAGGATGCACCTAGAAATGTGTCGAAGATTCGAAGTTTTCTTAGGCTAGTAAGTTACTACAAGAGATTGGGTTCTCTTTGATTTCAACCCCTTTGACAAGGATTCTAAGGAAGAATGTACCTTTTTGATGGAATGGTGGATGTCAAAGGAACTTTGATGAGTTAAAATATTAATTAACTACAACACCAGTATTGGCTATTCCATCTGGGTCTAGATTATATATTGTATACAATAATGCTTCACACCAAAGGTTAGGGTAAGTTTTAATGCAGTATGGTAGAGTGATTGCTTATGCTTCAAGACAGTTGAGGTCTCATGAGTTTAATTATCCAGCTCATGATTTAAAGCTTGCTATAGTGGTGTTTACTTTAAAATTTTGGAGACATTATTTATATGGCAAGACAATTCAACTTTTTACGGATTATTAAAGTTTGAGATATCTGTTGAGTTAAAAGGAACTTCATATGAAGCAAAGGTGGTGGATTGACTTGCTTAAGGATTATGATTGCACGATAGAGTACCATCCAGTTAAGGCTAATGTTGTAGATAATGTATTAAATAGGAAATCTAATAGCAATGTAGCACAAATTCAAGCATTGAGGTTACCAAATCTAGATCAACTTGGAACACTAAATGTTGAGCTAAGCTTGGAACAGAATGAAGCATTGTTAGCTACATTGAAGCTGAGATCATTATTATATGAAAGGATCAAAATAGCATAAAGCAAAGATCCAAAAATGGTGAAGATTGTAGAGAAGTTAAAGCAGAATTTGAGCTCTAAGTTTGAGTTGAGAAATAATACATTGTGGTTGAAGCAGAGATTATGTGTACCGGATGTTGATGGTTTAAGAAAGGAAACTTTGAAGGAAGTATATATAGCAGCCTTTGTTATGCATCCTCGTACTACCAAGATATACAATACTCTGAAATAGCGTTCTCGGTGGCCAGGGAAAAAGAAGCAAGTGGCTAAGTATGTGTTGGATCGCTTATGGCCCAAGAATGCACATTATGCTACGGATTTTACCATAAAAATTTGATTTTTTGCCTTAGTTAATCAAAATTTTCACAGCAAGAAGTATACGAAATTACCTCTTGTAGCACACAAATTAGGTTTCTTTCCAAATATCTTGACATTGCAACTCGCAAACATCCTCTACTGGTACCCACACGAGGATGAACGGTCTGGGTAGTGGCCAATGTGTACTAGCACATTCTAAACATTGTAGAATGCCTCACAATTATTCTCTCTGGAAAAGTCATGAACGACTAGGTGGCTAGGGTTTTTGTATGTCTTCTAGTAAGACATAATTCCTTTATTTATAGAGAAACCCTAATCCTAAACCCATTAGGATTATGGAAGCCCAATAAGTTTTGGCCCATATTATATCTCATATAATAAAACCCTAATCATAAACGCATTAGGATTCTAGAAGCCCAATAATTTTCGTCCCATATTATATCTCAAATAATAAAAGCCTGACAATTTAATTCAATCTAACCCAATAAATATATCCATATATATTTATTCAGTGCCTAATAAATTAGGCCCAGGAGAATAAGCCCAGATCACATCACTCTTTGTGTGCGACCTTGTAGGCTCATTTGATGTTGGCAATGGGATTGATCACACTTCAAGGCCTATAAGTCATAAGTGGCCTCTAGCAAGACATTATAACTATCTAGATCAAATGAGGATTGGTAATTCGATTTGACTTATAACCATGGTTACAAACTCAGTCCCTTAGTGACATGATATCAAGATTAATCATAAGGCACGGTACATGTCAAACTTTGATTAATCATAGTTTCTTGATTCCCAAGTTGACCGAATATAACAAATGACATTGATGACTCCTCATCAATTCATTTGAGCACAGTCATGCATTTCTTCAGTCAAACTTGTCAAGAGGCCCAAATGATATCTCTCTCATTTAAGAGAGGTACAAATCCCATCT
>JAOSBN010163779.1:0-21571 GCA_027563595.1 Erythroxylum suave | reverse complement strand
GTCCTAATTCATTCTCATCTATCCCATCCTATGCCAAATTACCATTCTACCCTTCCAGTTGAGGGTGGGATGTTACACACTTATTCTAGAAAAGGAGTTATTAAAAATCTCAAGTTGTCTACTCCAAAATCTCCACTCAAGCACCTTAGAATACCTATTACCATAAGAAGATCATATTATAATGATTATTTGTCTCTCTTTATTGCAATAAACAAAAGAATTTAGGACGTATTGCAATCATATGCTAAGAGATTGCAAGGTGTTAGTTGATATAGATGGTTATAAATTTTCATGCTTGAAGCTTATATTAGATGAGCCTCTCTCTCTTTTTAGATATCTTGAAATAGGGAGATAGTAATCACTTGTATGAAACTCTAAGTTGTAAATGTTGATTTCATCTCACTATAAGTAAAAAGCTTCTTATTTTATCTCATTATTGATGGTCCTGAAATTGTATCTGCACCTATATTATAGTAGTGGATAATGAGAGGCTTTTAGATACTAATATGATCTACTCCCTCATTCTTTTAAATCTTCCTTAGGATACAAATTTTGATTTTTAATTTCTGTTCACTATATTCTCTCTTTCATTGACCCCAAGAGATTATGCATTCTACTGTTGAACTTACATCAATTTATTCCTTAACTGAGATTTATGGTATGTACTTGATTGAACCCAAGTTTATTATATAAATTGGTGACACTTTCATGACCTTTACTACACTTTTTGGCTCTTATTTCTAAATTTTATGCTTAATTTGATTCTTGAGTGTCTACCTTTATTTTATGTAGTTTGAGAGTAAAATTTGTTGAAAATGAGTGTTAATTGTACAAATTAATTTTCTGAGAACAATTGATACTTCAAACTACCATTTGTTGATTGTAGGAGACCCAAGAAGAAGATGTGGAAAGAGATGAATTCAAGTTAACAAGTCAACAAGCCAACAGTCACAATAGGAAGTTCTCCACAACGAAGAATGAAGAGTTCCAAGCACAATCTTTCAGGAAAAGTTAGCCGCGACGAACATTTATTTTGTCGCCGTAGCGAAAGAGGCCAACAAAGCAGAAAAGCCTTCAGGAAAAGTTCGCCGCTGCGAACCTTCGAATACCCGAACCATTTCAAAAACATACCCACTGTGCAACCCGATCCATAACCCATTTTCCTTAAAAACCTACCATTTTAGGTTAAAAGTAGCCGACACACATTTAAGAAACATATACCCCCGACTCTCTCTACACAAACTCACTCTTAAAAATACCTTCGGACACTATCATTACCCTGTCCTCTCCACTTCACCTTCGTCTTCTCCATCGACAGCTACTACCATGGATGTTTCTAGTGGGTTCTCAATTGTGATTCCTCCTAAAGTAATGCTTGGCTAGGCACCTCCTTCAAGAATGTAGCAACGACTAGAGTTTAATGGGCTTCAAAAGGGAGTAATTCATCCCATGTTCAGCTACATTATTATGAACTCCTAGGTTTAGGATTTGTAATTTGTAATTAAATGTTCTTGATTAGACTTTAATCAAGTATTGGATATTTAATATATTTTTGGGATTTGTTGATGTAGAATTTTGAGCTTGAATATATAAAGTCTCATATATGTTTATTTGCGATTTGGTTGATTCTCTTTTATCTGCCTAGTTATGTTTGGTATGGAGATGATTCTAGATCCCAAATGACTTATTGCATTAGCTTACCCATTTCACGCACTAAGAGTACTCAACAAGGTTTTAATAAATGAAGTTCATTAATTGAAACCTTGGACTTAAAGAGTACTTTAAGGTTTACCATTTGAAACTTAGTGACTCACTCCCGTTAAAATTTGTTTCAAACAATGATAACCGAAGCTTGTTTTCAAGAGGATACTATTATCATTTAATCATCGCTTTTATTTATTCGCTTTTCCATTCCCAAAAATCCAAAAATACTTTTTATTACATTTCCTTACAATTCGCTTGCTTTAGTCCAAAATTCTAAGGATTGAAAATCCCCCTCTTCCTTGCTAATTTTGTTTGCATAACATGACATATAGGCTAGCTTAGTTCCATTAATTGGTTCTGATTAAGCGAAACGACCTGAGGTTGCATTCTGTACTGCAATCCTTGGAAAAAAATATTTTTTGATTTGGCGTCCAAAGGTAAGAATGAAAAGGCTTGAGTCAATACTATATGATAAACTCACCTAACTTAATAGACCATTTGACAAGTTCCTTTAACATGTCTGATTTGTGAAGGATTTGATTTAAGGATCATTTTGAAACTAAATTTTTGAAATTGACCTAAAATTAAAGTTTTAACTTTTTCATTAAATGAGTTAAACTGGAAGTTTATTTAACATGTCTGATTTGTGTAGGATTTGACTCAAGGATCTATTCGAAACAAAATTTTGAAATTGACCTAAAATTAAAGTTTTAACTTTTTCATTAAATGAGTTAAGCTGGAAGCAACATTCTTAAACATAAGATACCTTATCTCTCCTCCTTATAAACCTTAGTGGATGTAATATGCATCATATTTTTGTTGGTATCTTCTTGTACAAGATTGAGCTTATTGCTACTTTAAAGAATGTTATGAGAAGAATGCATTTTCCTTTAAATTTTATTGAGCACTAATAAATTTCAAAAGTAGTCTTTCAATTAATAAAAGTGGTGCAGATATTCTTCACTGAAAATGAAATCCTTATTCATTAATATCCAAATGAAAGGGTAAAAAGTACAAATCTAAAGAGGAAGTATTAACATATGATATAATATCTAAAAATCAGCTTAACTGGTTGATTAATTAATTTACATTTAGCATACATATATTTCATTTAGTAGTTTTTAGTTTTCCATCTAAAATTATCTTGATTTAATAAATTTTATGTTATAATTCAAGCAATTGTGGATATTTTTGTAACAATGATTTTAGTCAAGAATCAAAGAGTTTTACAAGTTATATGAAAAATAAAATACGTCTTTGGCTAAAACTAGTCTTAAACATAAGCATAATGCAGCCTACGGCTGAATCTACACAAAATTAGGTGGCAAAAAGATCAAACAAGGCCTAAAAATGACCTATCTATAACTTTTGTACATAATATATGGCTTCCAACATTGTCAAGTCAAATTTTATGTCATATGATGGTGAAGTTACAAAAGAGTACACGAGTTAGATCACTTATGTATCAATAAATATTTTCCTTTATGTGAAGAGTTTTAAAGAAATAGTAAAGTACATAACCTATGATACCATCATCTCCTAGACCATGTCTATAATGGATAACCTATATAAAGTGTGCTGAAAACAATAATTTAAGAGCCTTTTTAGATCTTTTAGTTCTTTTCAAGTTTTAAATAGGATTGTGATAGGTGTGCATTAGTGCATGCTTTTATAGGTGATTGACATGTGTTTTCTAGCATAATTGTTTTTATTGTTCTAGTTTAGGATTCATTTTGAATGTTTTCATTACATTTGATATCCATTGTTGTTCTTATGTGTTTGATGTTAATTGGGAGTAACAATTGACTATTTTTTATGTTAGAAGAAAGCAGAAGCAACTTGGAGGGTGAATTAAAGATCAAAGAGGAGAAGAAAAGAGGAGTGGAGCTGAGGCCAATTCCTACAATCGTGGGAATTATGCAAATTCCTAAGGACGTGGGAATTATAATCCAAGGCTTAATGTGGGCCTTCATTAAACCTAGGGTTTTTGGACTATTTAAGCATCATTAATCCTCCAACTTCAAGGGAGACGACACCCACCTGTAGAAAGACCATTCTTGAGTGAAGAGCACATGTTTGGAGCTTTGAGGAAGGATTGAAGACAAAGATCATCATCAAGATTGGGCAAAATAGCACATCAATGCCAAAATTCCAAATTTTGGCAAAGAAGAGAATGAGTCTTTCTATCAAATTTTCTATCACTTTAATCTCGTCTATTCTTTGTAAAAATGGTTTATTTGAATGTTGATGATGTTATGGAGACCATGTTAGACTGATTTAGTTTTAGGGATTGCTTTTGAACTATTATGTTGAACTCCTATTTTATTGAATCGAATGAAGTTGTCTTTGTTGATTGTTGTTTTTAATTGTCAACTTGTAACAAATCAAGAGAGTGAGTTAGATGAAATTTGTGTTGGATTGTGCAACGAGAGTTGGGTTATGCAACGAGAGTTGGGGACCTATAGACTAGCAATCACCTCATTAATTGAATAGTAAGAAGAGAGATCTCGGCTAGTCAATTGATCACCCATAAGATAGTTTAATAACTAGTTGAATCGGTAGAATCATTGGGTAGGATGTGAGATCATCCAATTGATTCCCATTAATTCAATTAGATACAATTAGTTATACCTTGAGAGAGGGTAATTATTACATTCAAAAATCTAGGGAAAGACACAATTTAATAAATAAAATAGTAGGGAAACAAAATAGGGAAAAAAGTAATCCCTAGTCTCTAAATTCTTGAATTCCAGTTTTCTACATTTTGGTATTGTCTATTACTTTGTGTTAGTCTTTTATTTTTAATTTAATTTTCTAGATTATTTTCATTAGACAATTTCGTTTCTTAAACAAAGTTGTGTCTAAATTAAGCGGTGTTTAGGCATTAATCCCTGTGGGATCGATATCCTCTCTATTTAACTACAAGTTACACCCGTTCACTTGTAGTTTTTTAGCGTATAAGTAGATAGGTTTTTACTGTCAACAAGTTTTTGATGCCGTTGTTGGGGATTGATTGTTAAGTATCATGTTCGATTTAGATTACTTTGATTTAAGATTTTTTGATATTTTTCCTTTTATATTAGTAGGTGCATGAATAAAAGGAGCACACAAAAGTCGAAAGAAGCTGCAAAAGACGAAGATCCACGAAGGAGAAATAAGAAGGGCAAGGCATCTAAATTTTTTGAATTATCATATGGCTGAAGAAGGAGAGCAAGAAGGACCAGAGTGAACATTGATGGATCTCATGAGGCTAAGATTTAGTCCTCAAGGAGTGGAGATACCGGTAGTCTAAGTGAATAATTTCGAGATAAAGCCAGTGTTACTTAATATTTTTGCAAAATAATGTGTAGTTCTACGGGCTATCCAATGAAAATCTGACTGCCCATATTGCAAACTTCTTGGATATCTGCGACACTATCAAATTCAACAGAATGTCCGATGATGTGGTGAAACTGAGACTATTTTCATTCACACTAAAGGATCGGGCTAAAGCATGGTATAATTCCTTGAATTCAAGCTAGATCACGACTTGGGAGCAGCTCACCCAAACATTCCTCACCAAGTACTTCCCACTGACAAAGACGACGAGGATTATCAAGAAGATAACAATTTCCAGTAGAGCGATGTAGAATCTCTTTATAAAGCTCAAAAGCGATTTAAAGAACTTCAAAGAAGTTGTCCACATCATAACCTTCTGAAGGAGTTTCTGCTTCAAACATTATATAATGGAGTGAATTTGAGCACAAGAGGGACAATTGATGTAGCAGCTAGAGGTTCACTAATGAGGAAGATGGTGGAAGCAGCTCATGATTTGTTGGAGGAGTTAGCAAGCAACAGCTGTATGTGGTCGAGCAAAAAGAGCAGACAAGGCCAGAAGGAATAGAAAGGCATGATACCTATTGACTCAGTTACTGCCTTGCAAGCTCAGATCACGACACTTAGGAAGCAGCAAAACAACATGCAAGGAACATATACTTCAACAGTTAAAGTGATGCAAGCACAATGTGAGTTGTGTGGGGTTAACAACCATAGCTTAATAGAATGTTTTCTAGTGGGAGTTAGTGGCACTGAACAAGTAAGTTACCTAGGCCAACCGCAATAAGGTAATAATCTGTATTTGAACATGTATAATCTGGGTTTGAAAAACCACCCGAACTTTTCTTGGAGTAACAATAATGCAGGTGGCCAATAAAGACCGCAAGAACCGACAGGATTCTAGCAAAATTGAATAGAGCATTGGAAAATAAATTAGACAAGTTTATGGAAATGTTTAGTTCCAAACTGGTAGCACAAGAGGAGAAGCATAAAAGGACGCGTGCAAACTAGAAGGAAAATCAGGTAATTGAAGAATCATGCCTCATCGATCCATATCTTAGAGGTTCAGGTAATTGAACTTATTGATGCTTTAGTTTCTAGAAGTGTAAGCAAGTTCTAGAGCAATGCTAAGTTTATTCTAAGGGAGCAGCTTAAAGTTATTACACTTCAAAGTGGCAAGCAAATGGAAGAACCAAGTATGAAAAAGGACAGCCATCAAAAAGAGAAAAGGAAGGAGATAGAAGAAGAAGAAGAAAAAGAGGGCAGGCTGTATATACCGCCACCACCATACAAGCCCAAACTCCTGTATCCATAAAGAGTGAAGCAGCATCAGGAGGATACCCAGTTTTCCAAAGTTTTTAAGAAAATGAGGAAGATACAGATTAATTTGTCAATGGTAGTAGCTTTGGAGTAAATTCCAAAATATGTGAAGTTTTTAAAGGATATACTCATGCACAAATGTACTTGGGAAGACAATCAGATAGTTACATTGACGAAGAATTGTAGTTTTATTATTTTAAGTCAAATGCCTTCGAAGTTACAAGATCTTGGGAGCTTTACTATTTCATGTGTTGTTGGTGATTTTGAATTTTCCAAATGTTTATTTGATTTAGGTGTAAGTATTAATTTGATGCCATTGTCTATTTTCAGGAAATTGGGATTAGGAGAGGTCAAGTCAACTTCCATGCTGATTCAACTTGTAGATCAATCAATAAAAAGGTCATTTGGAGTCATAGAAGATGTATTGGTAAAAGTAAACAAATTTATAATTCCTGTTGATTTTGTTGTGATAGACTTTGAAGTCGATAAGAATTGTCCATTGATTTTGGGTAGACCCTCTGTGAATACTAGTATGGCATCAGTTGATGTGCATGAAGGGAAACCTATGTTGAGAATTGGTGACAAGTAGGTTGAGTTTAATATGACAAAGTCTTTGCAGAAACTGATGGATGGAAAATTGTGTATGAAAATTGATATGGTATATGAGTGTGTGAAACAGATTAAAGGAGTTGACGAGGTGAATAAAATAGATGAAGATGGAAGTGTAAAGGAGGAGGATGTATATGAGGAAGTGGACTTAGAAAGATTAGAGAGAGCTGGTGCACCTACACCACCTTCCACCGTTAAACCTCCCACTTTGGAGCTTAAACCTTTACCTTCCCATTTGAGGTATACCTTTTTAGGGAAGAACCGCACTTTACCTATCATTATCTCCAATAAATTAAATTGTGAGAGAAAAGAGAAAGTGGTAGAGACTATTAGGAAAAGGATGAGAGTTATAGGTTGGCAAATTTCTGATATTCAGGCGATTAGCCCAAATGTGGTGATGCATAGGATTAACCTAGAAGAAGGATGTAAAACAGTAAGAGAAAGACAAAGGAGGTTAAATCCAAATATGCAAGAGGTTGTAAAGAAGGAAGTGGTGAAACTTCTGGATGCAGGAATAATTTACCCTATTTCGGATAGTGAATGGGTGAGTCTAGTACAGTGTGTGCCAAAGAAGGGTAGCATAATAGTGATAGAAAATGAAAAGGGGGAAAAGATTCCATTAGGACTGCCACAGGTCAGCGAGTGTGCATTGACTATAGGAAGCTAAATTTGGCCACCAAGAAGGATCATTTCCCTTTACATTTTGTAGACCAAATGATTGAGAGAGTAGTTAGTCATTCCTTTTATTGCTTTTTAGATAGATATTCAAGGTACAACCAAATATTTATATACCTAGAAGATCAATAAAAGACCACGTTCACATGTCCATGTGGAACTTTTGGATACCAAAGGATGCTGTTTGGTTTACGTAATGCACCCACTACATTTCAAAGGTGTATGATGGCCATTTTTGCAGAAATGAATGAGAATTTGATGGAAGTATTTGTGGATGATTTGACTGTCTTTAGAGAGTCTTTTGATCATTTTTTGCTTAACTTAGACAAAGTGCTTCAAAGATGTGAGGATTCACATTTAGTTTTAAATTGGAAAAAATGTCATTTTATGGTCCAAGAAGGAATCGTACTAGGCCATAAGATTTCATGCAAAAGAATTGAAGTGTATCACACTAAAATGGAAGTAATTGAAAAGTTACTACCCCCTCTAATATCAAACGTGTCTGAGCTTTTCTAGGTCATGAAGGGTTCTACAGATGGATCATTAAATATTTTTCCTTATTTCAAAACCATTGACTCATCTATTAGTAAAATATGTGCCTTTTGTTTTTTATGATAACTATTTAAATTCTTTTAACAGCCTGAAGAAGGAACTCATAACAGTAACAATTCTGAAATCGTCGGATTGGTCTCTTCCATTTAAGATTATGTGTGATGCAAGCGACCATGTTGTTAGGTGTGTACTAGGTCAGCAGAAGGAGAAGAGATTGCATGCTATCTACTATACAAGCAAGACGTTGAAAAGAGCATAATTGAATTACACAACTACTGAAAAAGAACTGCTTACAATAGCATTTGCTTGTGAAAATTTTTGTTCTGATTTGTTAGGCTTACAAGTTATTTTGTTTACACACCATGCAGCATTGTATTTTGCCAAGAAGGATGCTAAGGGTAAGCTTATTCGATGGGTACTCCTGCTGCAAGAGTTCAATGTTGAAATAGAAGACAAGAAAGGAGCAGAAAATGTAGTAGCAGGTCACTTATCAAGACTTAAAGTCGGACATCATGAAGTGGAAGAGGAAATTAAGGAAAGTTTTCCTGATGAAACATTGATGATGGTAGATAACCCTTTCCTTCCTTGTTTTCAGATATTGTAAACTATCTTTTAGGTGATATTCTTTCATCCGATTTGTCACATCAACAAAGGAAGCGTTTCATATTTCAATGCACTCGCTATATTTGGGATGAACCTGTACTTTATAAGATTTGTGTTGATAGTTTAATTCGCAGGTGTGTTCCTAAAGATGAAATGCCTAAGATCTTAATTCAATGTCATAGCTCACCGTATGCTGGGCATTTTGGAGCTAGCAAAACTATTACATAAATCTTAAAGTGTGGATTTTATTGGCCAACTCTGTTTAAGGATGCTCGAGATTTCGTTCTTAAGTGCGATAGATGTCAAAGAGTTAGCAACATATCAGAGAGAGAAGAAATGCCGCTTTCGAACATAGTGGAGGTAGAGATATTTGATGTATAGGGTCTGGACTTCATGGGACCATTCCCACCCTCTGAAGGTAACACCTATATCTTAGTTAGAGTCATTATGTTTCTAGATAGGTTGAAGCAGTTTCCACGTCAACCAATGATAGCAAGGTGGTTTAGAAGTTCATTAAGAAGATTTTTACTAGATTTAGGGTATTTAGAGCAATCATAAGTGATGGGGACAGTCACTTTAACAACAAACCATTTGAGAACCTTCTAAGAAGATACATCATACATCATAGAGTGGCTACCCCATACCACCTATAAACTAGTGGCCAAGTGGAGGTGGTGAATAGAGAGTTGAAAAACATTTTGGAGAAGACAGTGAGCATTCCAAGAAAGGATTGGTCATCAAAACCGGATGATGGACTATGGGCTTATAGAACAGCTTTCAAGACCCCTATAGCCACAACACCATATCGGCTTGTATATGGCAAGGCATGTCATTTACCATTTGAGTTAGAGTATAGAGCATATTGGGAAATAAAGAAATTAAAGATGGATTGAAAGCAGGCAAGAGAAAAATGATTATTACACCTTGATGAGTTGGATGAGTTAAGGTATGAAGCTTATGAAAATGCCAAGCTATATAAAGAAAGGGCTAAGAAGCGACATGATGGACACATCAAGAAGAAGGGATTTAAGAGTGGGTATTTAGTACTTTTGTTTAACTCAAGGCTTCGACTATTTCCCAGAAAACTCAAGTCAAAATGGAGTGGCCTTTTAAGATTCTTCGAGTGTTCCCCCATAGAGCTGTGGAGCTGGAAAATGATAGAGGAGAAACATTCAAAGTCAATAGGCACCACTGTAAACCATATTATAGAGGGACATATCCATAAGAAAGGGAAGTTATCTCTCTCTTATCTTCCATTTTTGTGTGACTTTATGAAGAATGGTCCAGCTAATGACCATAACTTAGCATGTTTAACTTCCTTTGGGTTGTCTTCATCTAGTTTTTATTTGAGTTCTTCGATTTGATCATTTTTTAATTGATTTTGATTGATGTTCATATTAATTTTGTTTAAATTTCAATGTGGTTTCTTTTCAAATTTCTTATTGATGATATTATCTTCATGTGTTTATAGGTTTTGGGATCATGAAGAATTTATTCAAGCTTAGAAGAAGGTTTGAAATTGGTAGGATTACTAAATCTCACGTTTGTGGGTATTATAGTGATTTCCACGCACGTGGAAATCTTTCTGGAGAGGAATCCCATGCGTGTGAGAATAGTAGGGATTCCCATCCTACACGGACCTCTCACCCTATCTTCAAATTTTCACACTCTTTCTCTCCAACCCATGAATTTCTCTCCCCTCACTCTCTAAAACACTTCAATTTCCTTCTAGATTCTTGGTATGTTCCTCATTTCTTTCATTATTCTTACAATCTTTTGACCTTTTCATGCATTAATCTTTCCAAACACCAAGGATTTAGGTAATTTTTATTCTCTCTCTAAAACTCAAATCTCACTTTCTCTCTCTTATTCTTGTAGGTTTTGCTATAACAATGGCACCGAAAAAGATGATGGCTCAGAAACTTGGTGACGTAGTGCGCTGTTAAGTTTCTAATAAAGGCAAAAGTGATTTGGTGGTAACTTACCGCTCTCCCTTCCTAATTTACTCGAAAGAAGAAGGTACGCACTTTCGTAACTTTAAGAATAGATCAATAATTACTCCTAGGTACATTGATTTTGAATTGTTGGAGAACATAAGAGTGAGGACAAAGATTGAGTGAGTAGCTGAAAATATAGGGTGGAAGAGGTTCATCCGTTGAGATATGCATATTCACCTTATAATGATAACTAAAATTTTCACTATTGTCCATTATACCCCAAAAATGGACGTCTTTTGGTTTAGATTATTCAGTGTTGTTATAAATTGGATTATAATGTCATACGTCATCTTTTTGATTTCCAAAATACAAAAAGTTTAGATGATCAACTTGATTTTAATGTGGATGCCTATTAGAAAATGCTAACAGGGGAATATAGCTTAGATTTACGCAATGCATCGAATGCTATAATCCGTAATACTGAACATATGATGATGCATAAATTCATGTGTTTAACTGTGTTTAATAAAACCAAAAGTAGCAAATGTTTGGCTAAAGAACTTTTCTTCTTATGGTGCATGGATCGAAAAGTTAGAATCAACATGCCCTTTAGAATTTTTAGATCAATCGTCAGTGCTGTCAATAAAAAGAGTTCATATTTTGGAATGGGGCATATTGTTACTACTTTAGCCCGCTTTTATAACCATAATTTGGAAGAGGTAAGTAGAACACCACATGATATGTTTGACATATCATACTTGAGGCAGCTCGAGATTGCGGACTTCCATTCTATGGAACTCTGTAATCCTCAGACACGTGCTGTAATGAGAAACAGGAGAAGCTTCAGTATAGCTACGTCCTAACCTTCCTTATCTAGAGTAGCTCAAGATCCAGAGGAAGAAGCAGCAGAACCCAGCACAATAGTGAAGGATGACTGACTCCAACAAACCCGTGAACAAATAACCTCCAACCAATAACGGATGGCATCTCAAATAACTGAGCTTGGCATAAAAATCTGAAAAGTTCATAAGGAGCAATGAAGCTTGAAGAGAAGGTTCCTCAACTTTTGTCGAATGAACAATTTTGAAGCTCCTACACCATCACCGTCACCTCCATCATCTGAATAAGCTTTTATTACCCCTTAACTTTTAACTTTTGCGTTTCTTTTGTGTGATTGCATTTCATTTCATGTCTATTTGGTTTTTTATCATTTATGTGTGCTATGTCTTTTGTTTAGTTTTAATTTCTTTAATTTTGGTTTGAATACATTTTATTTTATTTAGTTTGATATCATTTGTTTGTTTCAATTTCTTCTGTTTGTGTTGTTTCATATATTTTTGTTTGGTTTAATGTCATTTTCACTCATTTGGGGGTTGACTTGTCACATTGAGGATAAAGTGATCTTTAAGTCTGGGGAGGTGACATCAAATATCTTACATGCACTTTTCTTACGTTGTGTTGAATAGGATGCATGTTTAGGCATATTATATGTGCTTTATGTTAGTAATGGTGCTTTTTGTTAACAATGGCACCGCATTTGAGTCACCTTGATAAATATTTCCATGACATTATGTAATGTTAGTTAGAATTAGATTGAATGCATGCTTGAACTCAGATTACCATATAGACTGATGAAAAATAGTTCGTTACATAAGCGTAGTCACAAATGGACATTTGAACAATAAGGTAGTGTAGAGATGCATAATGAGTTTTCATTTGAGCTAAAGTGAGGATTAAGCCATATGACTCCATCTATATTCGTTTCATTTCTTTGTTGAGTGTTACTTCCGTAGGCTACTACCTTCATAACTTGTTTTAAATCAGTTTGAGTCTACTGGATGCATGCTTAACAAAGATGATCTAGGCCCTTTTATGTTAACCCTTCGCTTAAATGACCTACTCGTTGATTATCCCTTGCCACCCAAAATTTTAGAACTTTAAACCTCATTTTCCTACCCTTTCACAAGTTTAGTAAAGTATTAAATAAAACATTAGTTGGGATTGTGTAAAATGTTTACTGAGATAAGTTGAGTATATCCCTACTTATGGAATATAGTATATACATTGCTAGTTTTGATTCATAGTTGTTCCATATATGAAGAAAAAGAAAGAAAAATAAAAAACAATGAAACAAGAAAGGAAAAGAAAAATAAAGAACAACTGAGTAACATAAATGAGTGCAGAGTACTACATTAGTTATGTTTAGATATATCGAAGTTATGTTGTGTTATCCCATTATATCTATTTTGTAATTTACTTATGCTTGTGCATAACACTCTTTCCATTCTTTTAACCAACCTTAATCCTTACCTCACTACAACCTTAAACAAGTCCTTTTGATCTATTTATGCGTGTAATCCTCGTAGAGGAGAATTGGTGTATTAATAAGCCTATGGTAGTGTAGTTTCCTAAAGGAAGTTTGAGCGAAACACTTACCCTTAAACACTTGAGAAAAATGAATGAAAACTGCAAGGAAGGTTCATTTGTGCATCTTCACATATCTTTGAGTGATGGTGTCAATTGTGAGTTTGCTTATATACACCAATGAAAAAATAGTCATGATATGTGCATTAACTCAATATTTGAGTTAGCTTGAATTTGAGGGATTGCATTGTTTGATCTTTGTGAAAATGAAGTGATAGAATTAATTAGTTGTATTTATTTTGCTTGAGGACAAGCAAAGATTCAAGTGTGGGGATGTTGATAGGTGTGCATTAGTACATGTTTTTATAGGTAACTGACATGTGTTTTCTAGCATAATTGTTGTTTATTGCTTTAGTTTAGGATTCATTTTGTATGTTTTCATTAAGTTTGGTTTCCATTTTTGTTCTTGTGTGTTTGATGTTAATTGATGGTAAGAATTGACTATTTTTTATGTAGGAATAAAGAGGAAGCAACTTGGAGGGTGAACTAAAGATCAAAGAGAAGAAGAAAAGAGGAGTGGAGCTAAGGTCAATTCTCACAATCGTGGGAATTATGCAAATTCCCAGAGACTATTTAAGCATCATTAAGCCTCCATCTTCAAGGGAGATGACACCCACCTGTAGAAACACCATCCTTGAGTGAAGAACACATGTTTGGAGCTTTGAGTAAGGAATGAAGACAAGGATCATCATCAAGATTGGGCAAAATAACACATCAACACCAAAATTCTAGATTTTGGCAAAGAAGAAAAGGAGTCTTTCTATTCAATTTTCTGTCACTTTAATCTCTTCTATTCTTTGTAAAACAGTTTATTTAAATGTTGATGATGTTATGGAGACCATGCTAGGCTGATTTAGTTTTAGGGATTGCTTTTGAACTATTATGTTGAACTCCTATTTTACTAAATCGAATGAAGTTGTCTTTGATGATTGTTGTTTTTAATTGTCATCTTGTAACAAATCGAGAGAGTGAGTGAGATGAAAATTGTGTAGGATTGTGTAACGAGAGTTAGGGACCTATAAACTACTAATCACCTTGGTAATTGAATAGTTAAAAGAGAGATCTCAGCTAATCAATTGATCACCCATAAGATAGTTGATAACTAGTTGAATCGGTAGAGTTATTGGGTAGGTTGAGAGATCATCCAATTGATTCTTATTAATTCAATTAGAGATAATTAGCTATACCTTAAGAGAGGGTAATTATTACATTCAAAATACTAGGATGAGATAAAAATTCAATCAATAAAATAGGTGGGAGACAAAATAAGGAAAAAAGTAATCCCTAGTCTTTAGATTCTTAAATTCCAATTTTCTGCATTTTGGTATTGTCTTTTACTTTGTGTTAGTATTTTATTTTTCATTTAATTTTCCAAATTATTTTCATTAGACAATTTCGTTTCTTAAACAAATTTATGCCTAAATTAAGTGGTGTCTAGGCATCAATCCCTGTGGGATCGATATCCGCTCTGTTTAACTATAAGTCATGACCCGTTCACTTGCGGTTTTTTAGCGTAAAACGAGTAGATATGTTTTACTGTCAACAGGTTGGTAACTAATAGAAAGAGAAATCGAAGAGCACATCATGTAGTCGGCTTCAAAAGGAGAATAATCTAAAACCATTCCACATAAGTAGAATCCATTAAAAGATTAAGATCTTCATCGAGAAAAACTTTTATATATAATCTTCAATTGCTTTAGTTATTTTTGTTATTAAAAGGAGAATTTATCACAGCTTGTTTGATATCTAAATAAATGAACCTTATTATTATCTTTGTATATATAGAAGCATTTATTGTTTTCGAAGAATCTTTATTAATTTTAATGTTTGTTAGATATAACTGAAAGCTTAAATTAGATCTAAATTTGCATGAGAATATTGGAAAGAACATATCTACAAATTGACCTAGGAGCTGATATTGGGAGTTGCATGAGATACTAAAAATAAACTATATGTTTTTTTGGAACTAGTTTGAAACCTTTTAGTAATTTTTGTAGATATTAGTGTATTCTTAGCTATATTAACTAAATAAAAATATCAATTTTCAGTTATGGAATCGGTGGTTGTACACTAAAAGATGATAATTCATTATCTTAGGAGATTTCACTGGCCCAAGTTATTGAATCTTCAAATCACTAAATAATAAGTATGAGATGAATTTAAAGGGAATTCTTATTTAGATGTTCATATAATATGAATTCTTTTTGTTGTTTACTTGTTTATGTTATTTTTAATGATATTTCTATTAGACATTAATGTGCAAAAAAATGCATATATTTTCTTAAAACTTTTGTTTGACTATAATATTAAATTATATTCTTCTACTTATTTTTATATCTTTTCAAGAAATTATACATATTGGACACTGAGATGATTTTATTCAAGAATTGGAGGACATTTCAAACAAAAACCATAAGCAAAACTACAATTTTTGGAGGAATACAATCGGACCTATATCCATGCACTAGCCCATGCCTTAGCTTGATTACTTATAGCAAGTGACATAGTCTGCGAGGTTGCCATATATGAGATCATAAGTAATTAAGAGAAGAAATAAGAATATCTATAGTTTAATGACACTATCAAGTTAGAAATGCATTAATTTCAAAGAAATGGTGAGATCTAAGGTTTACCAATATAACCATTCAAGAATCCATTTCTATCATCTAAAAGAAATTGAAATGCTCACAATCTGGGCCATGATCAAGCCTTAGGTAAAGTAAAACATATTTAACAGTGGAAACCTTAAAGTTTAGAGAACTTTAGTTGACATTTAGAGAAAACATACATCAAAGAAATCTTTTTTCCCCTAAATGATTAGCTTTTGAAAGGCTTCTACAACCTTTAGAAAGTCAATTCTAAGATATTTTTCCTTAGAAAATTAAGATCTAGATTTATTCTAAATGAATCAATTTACCAAAGGAATCAAAATTTTGTCTAGATTTGTTTCTATCAGACTTCTTTGCTTTTGTCACTTGATTTCATTATTTTAACATGTTTTATGGGTAGAAACTTTTCCATATTTAGATAGGAAAAACCCTATGGTTAATTTTATAATAATTGATGTAATTTAATATATTATATAAGAAATATTTTATGAATTCTTTTTTATTAATCTTAATGTTGACTTATTTATACCAATATATAAACTTGATTTGAATTTATTTGTGGATATCAAAAGTGAGCATACTTGTGATTTATTCGTAGCTTTAGGTAAAGGGGATTAATATAGCGCTCAAGAATGGCCCACGTGATCTTCTTAGTTTTGAGGTAAAACCTTTTAAAAGATTTAAAAGAACTTAGAGTATCAAAAAAGGTGTTAGTAATGATAGTGATACAAGTTAACCAATCGGAGAATAGATGATTGTAGTTTGAGAAATTGTAGTTTTAGTGTCAAATATACCCTACCAATCTAGAGAATATATTCAATTTAGGTTGATAAAATTATAAAGTCAAAAGTACAGCCAGGGAAGTATCGTTCTATATATAGCCATTTAATTGACTTCTCTTTTAATTTGTTGACATGTTTTTTGCTTTCCTTAACTACTGTCCAAGTTTTAGTTTTATTTCTTATCTTTAGGGTAGTTAACAATGCTAGGCTTTTTACCATACATTGTGTCTTTATGAGACTTAACCTCTACTTACTATTATATTGCTCACTAATAATAGGTGCACTTACCTAGTTAGTGAGTGATAGATTTGTAATAGGAAAGACTTTGGTATCATACATGCATATATAAAACTCACAAGATATATTACTTATTTTATACCTATGGGAATGTGACTTTATTTATCACTATAATATTATACATTGATAGAATTAATTGCCTAGAGTTAGATTATTTTGGAAGAGAAAATTGCAATCAAGTTTTTGACATCATTTTTGGAGATTCTAGTAATACTAAATAAACTAATCATTACTAAGGCAGTCATTTTCATTCTTTTTCTTTATACTCATTTATTTAATTTAAATTATTTATTTTCATGCTTGATTTTCTTTTGGTTTCAGGTTAGTCCAACCTATTAATATAGAGGCAAAACGTGGAATAATATTGGACTATATGAATCTATTTTTTAGGAAGTCATAGTCAAATGTAACTAGAAGGACAGTACAAAGTAGGAAACTTTATAATCAAGTTGAGTATCATCCAGATGACGCAACAATTTGTATAATTTGATGACCTGCTAAATAAGGATCCCAATATGCATATAGTTAGCTTTTTGGAAATATGTTACACCTTTAAGGTTAATGAGCAATTGATGGCACCAACTAGTTAAAGTTTTTTCCATTTTCATTAGATGATTGATAAAAATATTATTGAAGATAGGATGTCTATTTTCAATCACTACATGAGAGAATTTAGTAAGGAAGTTTTTGACAAAGTGCTTTCCAACAGTAAAGACTACCAAACTTCAAAATGACATCTCTATTTATTCATAATATGATAATGAGACACTATATGATTCATAGGATAAATGTAATGTTAAAGATCTGGTAACACCATAGTTTGCTTACACAATTTCAATTCCAAATTTTCTACATGTTTTAGACTATGTAGAAAAGTAGATGATTAATGTAACAAATAGTAGGATTATTTTGGAGAAATTAAAAGATATATTAAAACAAATCATTATAAGGGTATAAGGAAAAAAGTACAAGGTACAAATAAGACCAATATTTAATTTGACAATAAGGTTTAAACTACAAATTTAACTTAATTTCCCACATTGGTACCAAATTTATGTGCATTAGAAATAACAAGACCATACTACGACAATAGGTATAAGGATTGTCTAAAGAGAGCTCATTGAATCTTTAACTTTCCTTTCTTAGTTGTTAAGTGAATTTTCATTTGAAATCACCTTGTGTTCTATAATATGGATAGTTCAAAATAGAGTTGCAATAAGTTAGTTTTCACTCATAATAATTAATTAACCTAATTTCTTAGCCCTTTATCATTTCTTTACTCTCTTAGTGAATTAGTTGAAATGTTCTCCTACTCCTTTCCCTCTAGCCAAATATAAGTAATTACTAGGTGTCATGTTGAAGATCTTCTTGTGAGATTTTGCTGGAATTTTACAAGTAACATATCCAGACGATGATGGTATTTGGGTTAATTTTAGAATCAATGAAGTTGCTCCAACTCAAATATTTTTCCTAGATGATGTTGGAAGTTTCACAACTAAAAAAAAAAAGTGGCTCAGGGATTCTTGATCTAGGTTGTATAAGTAGAAGATGTTGTTTATCTTAATCTTTCCAATCTTGTACTTTGTCGAGACTTTTCCTTTGAGTAACATCCATAACGTGAAATTAGCTTTGGGACAACAACTTCAATCCTATAGTAACTTAAACCACCTGAATTTAGTATATAAGGATTTAAATAGAGCTAAGAAATATTTATTTGTAAATTTTCCAAAGGGGATGTCTTTCTAAATGATTTTGTCCTTCTTATTTATGTAATTGGATGTATTAGACATGATCTCGCTTAATCCTCTTAGTTTATAGCTACATTATCTTCTACTTACCACTTCTGTAATTCTAGCTTAATTAGTTGCTTAAGCTATTGGAAGTAAGGGAGCTTAAATAATGGTTCAAATGTGTGGCAATCATCATACTAAAAATAAATGTCATTTTTATTACTAATAAGTTTCCCAGTGTTCTAATGTAATAGGTTTGTTAGTTTCAACATTCGAACGAGTTTCCAAGAGGATTTAGTTAGTAGTTTGATGCTCCAGATGTTGCACTTTATAGGTAATGAGTATGAACCCATTTTACCTATAAGTATTCTTTAACTGCCAACAATTCCTAGATTTATTAGGTAAGTAACATGTTGTTGATAGATTTGATGGAGTGGACCCCCAATACTCCTTCGTGTTTAGAGCAATAAACGTCTTTGAACTTTACTTTGGCATGAAGTTGAATGTTTGAGTCAATATTACATAATAATTTCTTAATAAATTTTTTTATAGTTTTAACTTTACTACGGGGTAAAGATAAATTCGAACTCTAGCATATATGGATGTTTTTAAGAATGAATTTAACAAGCTCAAGGCTACCAGCATATGATAATTTTTTATTATTCCATATGCTAATCTCTTTAAATATCATCAAGAAGAGGTAGGCATCCTTTAATGACATGTCTGGTGGTGATTAGTGGCACTCTAAGATACTTAAAAAGGAGTATCTTTGGTTTGAGTGTAGTAAAGGAAGCTAGAGTTTGGGCTTGGATTTGATCTCTCTTAGAAATGAAGATGGAAATCTTGTATAGATTGATTTTTAAACATGATGAAGCCTTCTTCTGCTGCATATAAGAAATGAGGTCTTTTATAATTGTAAGTGTGAATTTTTATTTTTTTTGTATTTGTAATGTTTTTCGAATCTGCTATGCTCACTTACGTTTTTCTCAATTATTCTAAAAAATCATCTTTATAAATGTTGAAAAGGTAACAATTAGGGGAACTTTGAATAATAAAAACTCTAAAATTCTCTCTAAATTTGATTGAGAAGATTATAATGAACAACTATCAATGGCAATCAAGTAAGACACCTAGCAGTAATACATAATGTGGATGTTCTTACCATATTGGCAACTTTGGTGAAAGCTTTAACAGCAAAAAATGAATGAACTGTGTGGTACAGTGAAAATAGCTTAATCATTATATTATGAGATGTGTAGAAAAAGACATAGAAGCAATGATTATCATATTGGAAATCCCTTTACTAAGCCAACCAAATAAGTTGACTACTTGGGAAACTACCAATAACATCAGAACAACTCCTACAACAACACATAAAATTTGGTGTAAGGATATCATCCAAATATCTTGAGATAATAAAGGAAATCAAGAAAATAGTTTAAGTGCATAACTAATTAGCTTCCTTATATTTCATCAATGACTCACATTATAACAAGAAGGCAAACTAGTTTAGGACTTAGCCCTTTAGAAGCTATCTCATGCAATTTTTAAGAGGTTTAAAAGATTATACTTAAAAGGTTGATTTATTGGCAATGTAAAATATGAATTTAGAGTTTTAAATTGTGCAATTAGTCAATTTTATCAATTCAAAAGGGTAGGGAACCTTCCTAAAAAAAATGTGAACCTAAATGAGTGGTTAATGGAAATCAGTATGAAGAGTGGCAAGGAATTGGCATAGGTAGAAAAAGAGATAGTTGAAGGGGAATAGATCATCTTTAATAGATATAAAGTGATGAATCATTCTCTTTCTTATGATGATTAATGTTATGGTATTGATGTAAAAGGCACTAATGTTTATAATTCTTTTTAGGAAATCTTCAGGTAAGATCCATCAAGATATTGCATCAAGCAAGATAGGGTTATAAAAGGTGAAGATAATCATATACAAAGGAAGAAAATGAAGACATTAGCATAGAACATCTTACATATAAAAGGAATAATACCTTCACAAGGGACCTATAAGATTTATTGGAAAAGAGTCACAAATTTGTTGCTTACCTTACAAACAAAAATAAAGATATATTCTAGCTATAAGATTATAGAAAAACACTTATTAAGATGTAGCTCAATCATTTATTTTTATAAACAATAATAAATTTGATTTACAGTGTCCTTAATTAGTATAAAAAAATTTCTCTGACCTTATATTTTTTTTATTTCTTATGTCTTTTTTCATTTTTCATTTTTCTTCGTGTTGTTTGTATTTTTTATTTAGGTTTGATCCATCACTAGGCTCAGAGAAAATTTTCTATTTCTTTATTGCCTTTAATATTTCTCCACTTTCATGTATGGTTATTTAGTTCATTCTTTTATATTCTTCCATTAAGGAAAGTGTACAATTTGTGGGAAGGGGTTTACTTTAAGCCATTGTTAAATAGGAAACAATCATCAAATGAATCAATTTAAGTACAATTAGCTTATTAAGTTACAATTCTAGAAAATTAACAATGAAAATTAATGTAATTAACGTGATTCATTAGATGTTAAAATTACTTTGTGATTCAGCGCTACTATGTTAACATATATGGTCACTAATGCATAGTTTAGTTTAAACTTGACCAACAATCTTAAGAATGATACTTGAATTGAATGATATACCATGTATATAATTTTAACATAGTTTGACTTTAGATTTTATCTTAATAATCAATTTATTATTCCATATTAAATGTCAAATTATGTAATATAAAAAATTGCATGAATAAAGCTTGAACATTTAATAGATGCCATTTCGTTAATTTTAATATAAGTAGTAGGTCAAAATTAGGTATTTGAAAATGTGATCTAAATAAGTAACTCAAGATATTTATGAAAATTTATATATTATTAAATTAAAAGGTTGGGATGATAGTTTAAATAAGCCCATTGTCCTCCAAAGTGTGTGAGTGTGTGTGTGTGTGTGTGTGTGTGTGTGTGTGTGTGTGTGTGTGTGTGTGTGTGTGTGTGTGTGTGTG
>JAOSBN010163760.1:0-21573 GCA_027563595.1 Erythroxylum suave | reverse complement strand
TAATGATTTTAGAAACAAAGTAAAAGAACTATTTTTGACTTAATGAAATAAATAATTTATAAAAACAAATCAAAAGACTTTACAAAATGTATTCTAGTTTTAATAAAAATAACAGATATTTTCAATGTAATATACAGTACTTATTTATTTTTATCATTGAATTACTTATATATTTTTTGGAATTGATACATTAGGATTAATAAAGTGATTAATTATTTTAAGATTAATATAAATACATATATGCATATTGTATATATTATGTAAATATGAAAAATAAAATAAAAAGTTTAACTTAACTGGTTACGGAGAATTATTATGACAACATTATTATTTTTACATATTTTTAATAAATATAAATTGATTTGTATTTTATATCTGTTTTTTATATAAATATTTTTGTATGATTTATGGGTAATTTCATATTACATTTTACTATAAATGATTATGTTATAATTTATAATTTATGAATTTAAAAAAATACAACTATAATTTTTTAAAATTGTTTTAAAAAATTTTAAGGCCTGATGGGCGGCCCGTGGCTAGGCCCGCTGGCAGGTGCCGGCCCGCCCACAGGACGCAGGCAATTTTTGACCCGCACGAGCTGGCCCCCGGCAAATTTTTTTCGACGGGCCAGGCCATTGACATGCCTACTTATATTTGATTATTATGTGATTGATTTTGTAAATAAATAATTAAAATTTTTTTGTATTATTATTAATTAATAAAATTTTTAATGATCCAATAAATTATTAATTTTTAAATAATTGTGTATGATTCTTTTTATAAGAATAAAATTAAAAAATCTTAATGAAGTTATTTTTTATATAAATCATTTAACTAAAATAAAATAATTATTAAATATATTAAATAAATTAATGTGCAATGTTGATAATAATATCCTAATAAGAATCATTGAAAATGATGTATTGTCTAAATAGATAAAATAATATTAAATTATGAAATAGAGAGAAGAAACATAAAAAAAAGAGAAGGAAAGTAATTAAGTTTGCAATTTTTTATTTTATTATTCTTAATATCTGATTTCATGTAGCTGTACCTAACTCTGAATAAAAATTCAAAATTATTTAAAAATTAATCCAGATTTTCAATTCTTATCTTATCCGATATTAACAATCAAATAAGTAAAACTTTAAAAATATAAGTTAAATACCTTTTCTTATGTTTTAATTTCTAATTATTAAATATGTAATAAATTAAATTAAAAAGTAAAAATTTGAATTAAAAATTCGAAAGACTTAAGATTTTTACGGTAATCTGAGGCTTCTAACCAATCAATGGAGGGCTTCTTTTTGTTGCTTCCTAAAGAGTAAAGACTGTCGTGTCGTTCACACCGTTTCCTCAGGGGTAATTTTGTCAACTACGAACTTTTCATTCTATTCCCTCGAAATCCTGGCTTTTCTCCGTAGCCAAACAGGACGCGTTGTTATTCAGCTAGGGTTTCAGTTGGTTACCCTTTGGCGATTCCGCGTCGGCCTGTTTCAATCCGATCGTCACTATGAATGTGATGAAGAAACTTTGACCAGTTGAATCCTTTAGCGAGTTTGGGCTTCATTAATCTTCGTCAGTCTCCAGATTTCTACGGTTTTCTTTCTGAAACTATTGAGTTTCGCCCTATGGCTGATCGCAACAATAACAACAACGGCACTAACGGCGGCGGAACCAGTACTGGCGGCGCGAAGCCGATATGGATGAAGCAAGCGGAGGAAGCGAAGATTAAGAGCGAAGCCGAGAAAGCAGCCGCCGCAAAAGCAGCATTCGAGGCAACTTTCAAATCGTTGGCGACGAACAATCCCGAAAAGCCTTTAGATTCCGAGTCGGAGGAAGAGGAAGCCGACGATGATGATTTGGAAAACAAACCGGTGGGCCCTGTGGACCCCGCCAAGTGCACAGCTGCCGGAGCAGGCATTGCCGGCGGGACTGCCTGCGCGGCATCAACGTTCGTGGTGGTGACGAAAGACGCCGACGGAAGAAAGGTTCCGCACGGTGGAGCTGTGATTAAGGTTAAGGTGGCGCCGGGAGTGGGTGTCGGTGGAACGGATCAAGACGGGATTGTGAAGGATATGGGAGATGGGACTTATACTGTTAACTATGTTGTTCCCAAGAGGGGTAATTATATGTTGAGTATTGAGTGTAATGGGAAACCCATAATGGGGAGTCCATTCCCCGTGTTCTTCAGTCAAGGTGAGTGTTCTCTGTTGTAAATTGTAACATCTTATGCGGTATTTGTTTTCTGGGCAAGCATTTTATAGTTTCAGAGTTCCAAGTTGGATATGAATTATTTTTATAGTCTTTAGATTGTACGGGAAATGTGCATGATTGTTCCACGGGACACCTCGTATATTTTTTTACCTGTTTCTGGAGAACTTTGGGTACATGTTGGTTTAGATCACATAATATTTAGTGTTGGATGTTCTCTCAGGTACTACCACGAGTGGAGTTCTGGGTATGGCTCCTGCATCAACATTTCCTAATCTAGTCAATCAGACTATGCCCAACATGCCCAATTACTCTGGCTCTGTTTCTGGAGCATTCCCGGGGTTACTAGGACTGACTCCGGGAAGTGTTCCTGGTGCTTCAGGCGGAGTTATTTTGCCTGGAATCGGGGCATCACTTGGGGAAGTTTGTAGAGATTACCTTAATGGTCGGTGTGCAAAAACTGATTGCAAGCTCAATCATCCACCACACAATTTGCTGATGACTGCTTTGAGTGCACTAACCTCGATGGGGAATCTTAGTCAGATGCCTATGGCACCTTCTGCAGCTGCAATGGCTGCTGCTCAGGCTATTGTTGCTGCTCAAGCGCTTCAAGCTCATGCTGCTCAATTACAGGCGCAAGCTCAGTCCGCAAAAGATTCTTCTGGTATTTGCTCTTGTTTAAATAGTTAGCTTGTTCGTGGGGCTGCTACTCTTCATCTACTGATGCTGTTACTTTTGGTATAACATTTTTGACCATGCTGCACTTTTGTCATGGTTTCTATAACTGTTTCCCCTTTTTCTAGGCTCACCCGACAAAGCTGGGAAGGAAGATCAACTGAAAAAGACACTCCAAGTGAGCAATCTTAGCCCACTTCTGACTGCAGAGCAGCTGAAACAATTGTTCAGCTTTTGTGGCACGGTTGTTGGATGTACAATCACTGATTCAAAGCATTTTGCGTACATAGAATACTCAAAACCTGAAGAAGCAACTGCTGCTTTAGCATTGAACAATATGGATGTTGGGGGTCGACCACTAAATGTTGAAATGGCTAAATCACTTCCTCAGAAGCCACTTTCAGGTGCTTCAATGGCTTCGTCTTCTCTGCCATTAATGCAACAAGCTGTTGCGATGCAGCAGATGCAGTTTCAACAGGCTTTGCTTATGCAACAAACTATGAATCAACAGCAAGCTGCTAACCGAGCCGCTTCCATGAAGTCTGCAACTGAGTTAGCAGCTGCTAGAGCTGCAGAAATAAGTCAGAAGTTAAAAGCTGACGGGCTTGTTGTAGATGAGGTCGAAAAGAAAGAAAAATCAAGGTATATTTCCATGGTCTCCTGTCTTGCCATAAGAAGTACTACTGATTTTGCTGAAGTTGTGATTCCTAGTCTGTCTTGTGTGTGGAAAAGAAAACAATGATCTTATGCTGAATTTTTGATATGGGTCTTGGGGAAGAAAAGCTATTCCTGTTATGTATGCATTTGTGCAATTTCTTTTTCAATTTGTTGGAAACCTTTTCTTTAGAAATTTTTTTTGGTAAATATTTCTTTAGAATTTTTGTTCTCGGCAAAAATTCAAATGGAATGCTTATGGTCCACGAAATTCAGAATAAGTGATAAGCTGTGTTTGGGGGTGTGAAGAGATCTTATCACAACATTAATGTTCATAGGCTTGAGATCTGAGATGGTAGATAACCTATTATTTAAAACGTTGCTGCTTCAATGAATTTGTCAATATTTAATTCAATATTATGACACCAATATTTCCATTTACGTTTTTTACAAACCCACAAAAATTTGCAAGCATATGTTCTTGTTATTGTATCATACTTACCTGCATCTTCATGATAATTATGGAAGTAAACTAAATGCAACAAATTAGGCATACATCCTTTGTGCATTTTTGGAATTTACTAATGTCTTGAACTTTGATTGAAGGTCTCCATCAATATCTCGAGCCAAGTCAAGGTCCAAGTCAAGGTCACCAGTTAGCTATCGACACAGGCGAAGGTCTCGTTCTTACTCACCTCCATCTCGCCGCCGTATAGATCGTAGGTCTAGGTCACCACTCAGGTATCATCATCATTCAAGATATGAGAGTGAACGGCGGTCATATAGAGATATTAGGGTTGATAGTAATAGATCTAGAAGACGGGATAGGTCATCTGATCACCATTCATCTCTTTCAAGGAGAAGTAGGAGTGTCAGCCCTCGATTGAGAAAATACCGTAGGCCTGATTCAAGCTCACCAAAACCTCGGAAAGAAAGTTCACCACATAGGTCAGGGAAATCATTGCATGGATCTTCAAGATCACCTAGGCGTCATAGTGAAAGTAGGTTATCACCCCGAAATGGTAGTGATAAGAAACACTCTAGGTCCAGTTCAGTGGAGCACTTAAATGAAACTGACAATGAAAAGTCAAAGCAACATGAGAGAGGGCGATCCAGGTCATTATCTAAGGAGAGAAAATATCAAAGAAGCATGGATTCCCTGAATTTGGATGAAGATGAACCAAGCCATAGGAGGCGGTCCAGGGCAAAAGCTGTGGAAGTTAATCAACAGTCGCATGAGAAAGTTGCAAAAGCCAAGGGTGAAAGAGTTAAACATTATGATAGAAAGAGGTCCAGATCAAAATCTGTGGAAAGAAGACAACATTCAAGGGAGAAAGGAGATGGATGCCCAGACAGAAAGTCTAAACATCGAGATAGGAGAAGGTCCAGGTCTTTATCTATTGACAGTAAGCATCGTGGAGAGGACAGGAAATCAAAGCACAGGAGGCTCTCCAGATCAGTATCTCCTGGGAGCAAGCACAGCTCTGATAATAGGAAAGATGAGATTATTAGTGAAAGGTCAAAACATAGTAGCAGGCAACGATCAGTGTCAACTGAGGATGAACAATGCAGATCTTCAAGAGATATAGTGGATAGTAAATATAAAAAGAGAAGAAAGTCTAGATCAAAATCTGTGGAGCGAACGTATCACCTAAAGGACAAGAAAGTTGTAAAAAATGATGAGAATTTGATGCATTCTGACCGCAGATATGGCAAGTCTAAAGATGCCTTCAAAGAACAAGGTACTTTTGTTAAATATTCAACTGATACTGGCAAGGAGGAAATATGTGCTTCAAAACTTGAGGTTATGATTTGAGGGGACCAATGGAAAATATTGATGTGGTTAATAACCAAAGTGTCAGGAACAAATCTGTCTCAGATTTCAAGTGTCTAAATTAGTTTCATTAATAAAATCTGAATATTGAGAGCTTTAATTGATTGGACATAACAACTTATGTGGGAAGAAAACATATCTGTTGTTCTTTCATTCAGCATTCACTTGTATTGTATCTTGTATTTTTGCAGGATTGGAAGAAGAGAATGAATCTCAAACAGTCAGCTCAGATGAATAAGCTTGGCTGCATTGGCATGAGCAAGGAGTTAAATGAAGTTTCTCAACTAAAGATGAATGAGATTATTGTTTCACATCTGGCGGATCAGAGTTGTGGCCCTGGCAGTCTGAATTTGAGAATCTCATTCTACTCTTAGAAGTTCATTGAGATCCATGAATTTAAAGTTGGCACTATCTGACATGAACTTAAGATCTCTCAATGTTTCTTTGGTGCATGGATTTTTCTGTCAGTTCTTTGCTTCTCATGAGCATGAACGGCATTTTTTTCTCCCTTTTTCCTTTCCTTAAAACTTTGCAGGTCTACTTGTAGCAGATTGGAACTAGTCTAAGGAATGTCATGAAATAGATATGGGTTAAATGTTTCAAGAGGTGTTCTGCTGTTATCTGCATCAATTCAGTCTTTGTAGCAAGCTTCCAAAACTGCTAGATGTATGTTGCACCATTCCTTTGTTGTTATAATCATGAACTTTGTGATGGCAGTCTTTACTGAATTATTGTTTGAGGTGCTTTTTTAATTCTTCTTCTTTGGATATGAATTCATATTTGAAACCATACATTTCCACAAGAAAATGGTTCGATGTCACATATAGAGGGATGTGTATATAATCAATTTTATGTATGTGAAGTTCAAATACTTGGTTGAGATCATATGCAATGTTAGAAAGTAATAAAGGTTATGTTGGTTTTTCTATATATCACCCGAATTATTTAAGCCATCCTTGCCCTTGTTTTTTCTGTTTACTTTGCCATTGCTTTCATCCTTGTTTAATGGGACAGCTTCTGGGATATGTGGTAGCATGATTATAGGTCCATGTTTATTTATGTCTTGGGTCAGTAATATCCCAAATTCATGCAGATTGTACTGGTGTTTCCAATGGAGCTACTTGAAATCAGTTTTGGCAGTGTTAATAGTTTTCTTATAGAATGGAAGGTGTGCAGTCATTGCAATGGGATGTGCGTTAGGCTCTCTACTTAGAATCATTTAAGGCCTGTTGATAAATGAAGTGAATTCAATACCTTTGACACTACTTATTTTAACTTGTGCAAATGTATAACAAAACTTCATCCTCACTCTAGCCATCTTTCTCCTTTTTCTTTTTTTCTTTTCCTTCTGTCTTTTCCTTCTTTCTTCCTTCCCAAGGTGTTATCTTTGATTATTGAAGCTACTTCTGTGGTCAAGTGAAACAAGAGGTTGCTTGGATGCATTTTTTGAAGTTGCACGGTGTTTTCAATTTAGCAGATTGCCTGACTCACTTTGAAGTAATGAGGAGTGCAAGTATTTGGATTTCAACAGGTAATATTTTCTTTAATTGTCCAAGTTCTGCATGATTCTTCTAATGCCTTTCATACAGACAAATCTTTGAAAATGATGGTTCTTTTGGTGATTTGATTTTTTTAAGTCTATGGAACAATTTCTGCCTAGAGTCATTTTAGATGTCCAAGTTCCATTGCATGCTATGTTAAACTTTTGTTTCTAATACTGTTGCCCTATATTTCGTGCTACTCTTGGACATTCCCTGGGTTTTAGGCCTTTTCTTCGGAGACAGTAACACGCTATTGTAATTTATGTCTGCACATTGTAATTGAAAATAGTTGGATTACGGTAACAGTTTGCTTGAATTTGACTTATGTGCTGCATTTCCATTTAAATGAGAGATGGGTGTGGAGTAGTTGAGATGGAAAGGGGAACACCAATAAATGAGTGGCTATTTTGTATGAAATTAAGGTGCAATTACATATGAAAAGACTATCTAGGTGGTGGGGAGCAAGGAAAAGGGGCAGGATCTGGTTGATGATAGGGAGAAAAAGTAAGTGCTGATGCTGATCTGTTAGGTTTGGCAGTGTCTAATCAGTATTCTGTGGAATTTCATGCCCAATAGTCAATGGTTAGCAAACGGGAGTTGATGAGGTACGAAAGGTTTTAAAGGATTTTGTTATGACTGGAATGTTACTTATGATAAGCAGATGCTCCTAACTTGGGTATTATCATTTACATATTATGAGTGGATGGGAGTCGGGGGGGAAGGGAGAGGCTCTTGATGGTAAAATTAGTGGTCTTGCCACCGTGTAAAAAGCACCATTGGAGCTTCTTGTAAGAATCGACAGGAGCAACCGTAGAGAACCTTGTACATGACAACGGTCTAACCTTGTTTCGGATTCCCTATCTAGTGAGTGACACTTTTTCCCTTTTCTTTTTGGAGTACTTAAAACCTATTCGTGTTCTTCTCTTTTTGGTTTAATGTTTTCTTGGTAGGATGGCCATGAGATATGATGGCTGGGGAGTGAGCCTGTGGAGCTTGGGAATATACTACAAAATACTGGCTTGAGAGTTCCATTTCTCCCTTCTTCTTTTTTTCCCTTCTCTGTTGTGTGTTTTTCCCCTTTCCACTTTTTTTTTTTGAGTTTCGTGTTTATTCATATTTCTTTTTTCCTTTTAGTACTTATTCTCCTAGTTCCAGTTGGCAATTCAAGGATCTGACTTCTCAAAGAACTAAGTTTGTTCGTGAAGTGAGTCACACACACACACACACACATATATATATATACATATATATATATATATATGATTTAGCGCATATTGACGATGTTTGTTTAATCAAGTTATTTTTGTAAATTCTTCGGATTTTATTTTGTGGCGGCATTGCACTACAACGAATCATTTTTTTAATAGAAAAAACTCAATTTGGAATCTAGGGGACGTTGCTATTTTAAGTTGGGTTATTTTAATAGAAAATTAAAAGATAAGGTGAGAATGGAGTCCGAGACAAATACCGAAGGCGATTAAATGCTATTCGCTTCAACTCCTCCATTAAGGCAAATTTGAGCCGGAGTCACAGGGCATGAAGTGGATAGTATCGGATTTATCGCGGATGATTCAGCTTGATTTGCAATAATAAGCATGTTCTCTTCTCCGTCCTTTTGTGACTCTACTCTACCCAACTTTTAAGCGCTTAGCATGAGTGTGTTGAATCGTGCTTAATTATATGTGTATGTATATGAAAGCTGAACTATTTAATATGCATAGAGCCGTTTTGAATTATAGTTGATATACAAGTTTTGCCTAGAAGATTTGGTAATTTATTTAGATCCTTTTTCTTTTCCGGTTCTACCCAAAGAGTAGAAGGAACAGAACAAACCATCCCTTGGTTAACTGATAAAGCGTGGTCAGCGAGCCAATCTAAGGATGTTATTTAATTATACAGTTCAATAATTATCCTGTATCAAACTGAGTTAATTACAAATTATCTGAAATATCTTTACTCCCGAGTTAAAATGTTATATGGTGTTTAATAACCTATTATCATTACAGTAACGATCAAATTCATAATTACCCGCTACACAAGCCACCCTCTCTACTTTTTCCCTCCATTTGTCAGTCACTCCATTTCTCTTTCTCATCGATAATTAGACGAAACCGTTACTTGGTGCATCCTGTACGATGTCGTATCTTCTAAACCTGACCTCACTTCACCTCAGACCTTCCCCCTTGCATTGCTTGACAGAAAAATTAAAGTTAAGTTTATTTCTATTTCTATTTTTAGTTTATATTTAATTTTGGTTTTTTAATTTTAAAAAATAAATTAATTTTTGCTTCTATTTTTAATCTAATTAAAATTATGAATAAATTTAATATTGTATATTTAATTGATAAAATTAATTATTATTATGAATATTTTACTTATTAATTTTATAATTAAATTAAATTTAATAATTATTAATAAATATAATTAAATTTAAAATATATAAAATTCAAATAAAAATTAATTTTAAAATTATTTACCTTAATAAAAATATTTTATAAATAATTTATTAATAAATATTATATAAGAGATTAAAATAAATTTAGTTAATTAAAAAATTATCTTTAAATTTTATATTAATATTAACAATTAAATAGAAATTTGTTTTTATTTAAAAGATAACTGAATATAAAAATAAATTAGAATTAAACTGCTTAAAATGTTCCTTAGAAACAGTCGAATTACGACAATGCCCAACCGCCCAGCTTATTCTACGAATAAAAAGAAATAAATCATGCCACCTTCTCCTACCTCACTTCACCTTCATTTCCTCCTCCGTTGCACTTTTTCTACTGTTTTTTCTTGATTGTTTCTTCTCTCTCAAGTCCCTGTGCTTAGTGATTTCTGTAAGTATTCTCAATCGTTCGCCCTTCTTTCTTTTTTTCAAAACAAATTCTTGGCCATTTTTTCGACTTTTTCACATGAATTTTCTACTGTTTCGTTGTAACTTAGCCCCGCTGCGAGTCGCCCTCTCAACACGGAGTCTCTACTTATTTGTTTCTTCATTGTACGCTGGCACTGTCCTCCAGTACAGAGCAGATAGAGGTGAGTTTTTATCCTTTTTAAAAGTGTTTTTCTAGTTGTAGAAGTGTTTTGTGCTAGCGGAACCCTAAATTTGGATTTAATTTGATTTCCTTTTTTTATTTTTTTATCAATTTTAGTTTTTTTCTTTTTAATTTCAAGCTAGCGGTGAAGTTTTCAACCTATTTTTTTTGCATTTGGTAGTGGTCCAATTTAAGCCCTAAAATTCAAATGTAACGCAAAAAATTGCATAAATAGATTTGAGTTTTTAGTTCTGCTTGTTGGTAAAGGTTCTTGTTACGATTGATCGAGCTGTGTTTTTGCACGTCGTTACCGACGTTGATGGTTTTGGCGGTCTTAGTAAAATTCTAAACCCTAATTGTGCTTTGTCTTCACTTACCCTTGCTGAAAAAATGAATTTACATCTTCCCTTGTTCCGTTACATGTCACCTCTCTCCAGAATTTTTTAGGAGTTGGTCAACTGATGTCTCAAGCATTGGGCAGGGTACCTATTTTATTATAATGAAAACCTGTTGTGTTGATGCTTGGAAACATAATTTCATAAAGCAGATGCGTTGGTCATAGGTGCTGATTATATTTTACTGTTACAGACAGTTTTCAGTTTCAATGATTGATCAGAGAAATGCAAGTAGACAGCCTCTTCATGCAGCGAAGAATGCTTATAGTATTGATGTGGAGAAGTTTGAAACACGATTGAAGGCCCTCTATTTACATTGGAAGGAAAACAAGGTTGAACTGTGGGGATCTGCTGATGTCGTTGCAATAGCAACACCACCTCCATCAGAGGATTTGCGATACCTTAAATCATCAGCCCTGAATATTTGGTTTTTTGGATATGAATTCCCTGAGACTATAATGGTTTTTATGAAGAAGCAGATACATATTTTGGGTAGCCAGAAGAAGATCTCTGTCCTAGAAGTTGTGAAGAAACATGCTAATAAAGCTGTGGGCGTGGATGTCCTTATGCATGTGAAGGCAAAGGGTGATGATGGAGGTGCTTTAATGGAAGCCATATTTCAAGCCATCCATGCTCAGGCAAAAGCTGATGGGCAGGACTTCCCTATTGTTGGACACATGGCCAGAGAGGCTCCTGAAGGGAATCTCTTGAAGTCTTGGGAAGAGAAATTAAAGGGTTCAGGTTTCCAGCTTTCTGATGCTACCAATGGGTTGTCTGACCTTTTTGCTGTTAAGGATGCTGATGAGCTCATCAATGTGAAGAAAGCTGCATATTTGAACTTCAGTGTGATGAACAATGTTGTCGTTCCAAAGCTTGAGAATGTTATTGATGAGGAGAAAAAGGTCACCCATACTTCGTTGATGGAAGAGGTAGAGAAAGCCATCATGGAACCTGCTAGAGCTAATGCAAAGTTGAAGGCAGATGCTGTTGATATATGTTACCCTCCAATTTTCCAGAGTGGAGGGGAGTTTGATCTGAGACCTAATGCTACTAGCAATGATGAATACCTCTACTATGATTCTGCAAGTGTGATTGTATGCACAGTTGGATCACGATATAACAGTTACTGCTCAAATCTTGCTAGGACATACTTGATTGATGCCAATCCCTTGCAGACTAAGACTTATGAAGTTCTTCTTAGGGCACATGATGCAGCAATTAGTGCACTGAAGCCTGGCAATAAAGTGAATACAGCTTATCAAGCAGCCCTTTCAGTTGTTGAGAAAGAGGCTCCTCAGTTAGTTCCAAATTTGACAAAATCTGCTGGCACGGGCATTGGTCTGGAGTTTCGTGAATCTGGTCTGAACATCAATGCTAAGAATGATCGCATAGTGAAACCAGCTATGGTTTTCAACGTGTCACTGGGGTTCCAGAATTTGCAAAATAACACCAAGGACCCAAAAATCCAAAATTTTTCTCTGTTGCTTGCTGATACAGTTGTTGTAGGTGTACAAAGTCCAGAGGTTGTGACTTCAAAGAGCTCTAAAGCTATGAAGGATGTGGCTTACACATTCAATGAGGATGATGAGGAAGAAGAAAAGGCTAAGATTAAAACTGACACAAATGTTGCAGATAACTTGATGTCTAAGACTACACTGAGATCTGACAATGGTGAGATCTCAAAGGAGGAACTTCGGAGGCAGCACCAGGCAGAACTTGCCCGTCAAAAGAATGAAGAGACTGCTCGACGCCTTGCTGGTGGAGGAAGTGCAACTGGAGACAATCGTGCTGCTGCAAGGACTTCCAATGATTTGTTTGCCTACAAAAATGTGAATGACATCCCTCAAACAAGAGACCTGATGATTAAGATTGACCAGAAGAACGAGGCTGTGCTTTTACCCATATATGGGAGTATGGTGCCTTTCCATGTTTCTACAATAAGGACTGTTTCTAGTCAGCAAGATACCAACCGAAGTTGTTACATTCGGATAATGTTTAATGTCCCTGGGACCCCCTTCAATCCACATGACTCAAATTCATTGAAGTTTCAAGGTGCTATTTACCTTAAAGAAGTCTCTTTCCGGTCCAAGGACCCAAGGCACATAAGTGAGGTGGTCCAGCTGATTAAGACACTCAGGCGGCATGTTATGGCCAGGGAATCTGAGAGGGCTGAGAGGGCAACCTTGGTTACTCAGGAGAAACTTCAGCTTGCTGGAAACAGGTTCAAGCCAATAAGGTTGGCAGACCTCTGGATCCGTCCTGTTTTTGGTGGCCGTGGAAGGAAGCTGTCTGGCACTCTTGAAGCTCATGTGAATGGGCTAAGATACTCTACAAGTAGAGCTGAAGAACGTGTGGATATTATGTTTGCTAACATTAAACATGCATTTTTCCAACCTGCAGAGAAGGAGATGATCACTCTCCTCCACTTCCATCTTCACAACCATATCATGGTTGGAAACAAGAAGACCAAGGATGTGCAATTTTATGTTGAGGTGATGGATGTGGTTCAAACTTTGGGGGGTGGAAAGAGGTCTGCCTATGATCCTGATGAGATTGAGGAAGAACAAAGAGAGAGGGATCGGAAGAATAAGATCAATATGGATTTTCAAAACTTCGTGAATCGATTGAATGATCTTTGGAGCCAGCCCCAATTTAGGAGCATGGACCTTGAGTTTGATCAGCCTTTGAGAGAGCTTGGCTTCCATGGTGTGCCTTTCAAGGCATCATCTTTCATTGTTCCTACTTCAAGCTGCTTGGTTGAGCTAGTTGAGACTCCATTCCTTGTTGTGACCCTGAGTGAGATTGAGATTGTAAATCTGGAAAGAGTTGGGCTTGGGCAGAAAAACTTTGATATGACAGTTGTGTTTAAGGATTTCAAACGAGATGTCCTAAGGATCGATTCTATCCCATCAACAGCACTTGATCGCATCGAGGAATGGCTGGACACAACAGATATCAAGTATTATGAAAGCAGGTTGAATCTGAACTGGCGGCAGATATTGAAAACAATCACGGTTGACCCGCAAAGCTTCATTGATGATGGGGGATGGGAATTTTTGAACATGGAAGCTAGTGATTCGGAATATGATAATACAGAGGAGTCAGACCAGGGTTATGAACCATCAGATGCAGAGCCTGAGTCAGACTCGGTAGATGATGCCAACGATAGTGAATCACTGGTGGAGTCTGAAGATGATGAGGAGGAGGAGGATTCGGGGGAGGATTCAGACGAAGAAAAGGGCAAGACATGGGAGGAGTTGGAGAGGGAAGCAAGCAATGCAGACAGGGAGAAAGGTCACGAGTCAGATAGCGAGGAGGAAAGGAATAGAAGAAAGATGAAGGCTTTCGGGAAGTCTCGAGCTCCTCCTCACGGCAGGATGCCCAAGCGCGCCAAGTTCAGATAAGTTCTGATAGGAGATGTATATTTTCCTTGGTACTCATTTTCCAGCTTTTGGTGTTGATCTGTCTAAACAAGTACCGGCAGCTGCTGGCTGCTGCCTTGAGAATGGTAGGATGCAGATGTTTTAACCTGGCATTGGATTGGAGCTCATCTAGTGATAGGCAGTTTTAGAAGTAAAGCTGTATTAAAGAAAGTTGGTAGGACTAGGAGCCACGGAGCATTACTAGAAAGTTGGTAGGACTAAGAGCCACGGAGTGTTACTATGTACTTGTAAATTAGTCATGTTACATTAGCGTAAATGTTGTTGTAAAGCTGTATTAAAGAAAGTTGGCAGGACTAGGAGCCTCGGAGCATTACTATGTGCTTGTAAATTAGTCATATTACATTAGCGTAAATGTCGTCAGGATTGTATTATTATTCACGCATGACCGTATCCTACTGCCTGGGATTTTCATTCCCGATCTTAACTCGGGTTATGTATCAGCAGAAACATCACATGATGATATGTGGCTTTCAGATTGCATGAGATGAGATGAGAAGGCAATATGTGCAAACTTTAACTTGCTGTATAAAGAAATTTATTGACTTGATGTTAGTTATTTTATTATCCCATCGGTGGTGGCACATTGGACGGTGAAAATTTCCTCTCTTCCAGCTGTTAGTAATACCAAAATTGTATTGTTACTAGAAAATGGAGTCTTCGTTCTTCAAAGAAACACGGCCACTTACCCTATTGCATTAATGATTATTCATGGCTTGTATGTAATGAAAACTTACCATCTAAAATCAATAACATTTGACCCCAGCCGATTGAATCAGTGCTAATATAATAGATCTTGTTCACTTTTGTAAATGTTAAGCGAGTATTTCACCACAATAGTTTAAGCTATTGTGTGAGGTCAACTCAATTGGTTTTATATATTTTCTAACACACCCTCTTTGGTGAAAGCCTTTTGGACTTGAAATTTGCACAGGCCTACTTTACCTTATGCTGAATTAATTAGGTAGATAGTAGAATTTAAACTCATGACTACTTGATCACAGAGATTCTGATACCATGTAAGAATTAAGGTAATGTTTTTCCTGCCTTCGTCTCATTCATTGAGTCAACTTTATACAACGTTACAACATGATACTAGACTATATTTTAGGCTGAGATCAGTAAATTGCTTTCTAAGAATATACATGGCAATAATGGCTAAATATATACAAAGATAGACATTTGACTTTTACTTAATCTTACACACCTCCCCAGTTGAAGCGGGAGGCTCCCGTACACTGAGACTGTTCTGAAAATCATCAAAGAATATGCGCAGAAGCTCTTTAGTGAAGATATCAGCAATCTGATAACGGAAGGGTACATGGAGAACACGAACCTGACCACGTGCTACTTTCTCGCGTACAAAATGTATATCCATCTCGATATATTTAGTGTGCTGATGTTGCACGAGATTACCTGAAAGATATATGACACTAACATTGTCACAATAAACCAGTGTAGCCTTTTGTACCGGACAGTGTAGTTCTAACAAAAGGTTTCGAATCCAACATGACTCGGAGACAACATTAGCAACCCTTCTATACTCAGCTTTAGTGCTAGACCGAGATAAGGTGGGTTCCCTCTTAGAGGATCAAGATATTAAGTTGTTATCGAAAAATAGACAACCCGAGGTGGATCGTCTGGTATCCAGGCATCCACCCCAATCAACATCAATGTAAGAACGAGACCAGAGATAAAAGACTTGTAAAGGTGTAAGCCATAAGTAAGAGTGCCTTGAATGTATCGCATAATTCTCTTAAAGGCATTCATGTGTTCATTCTTAGGATCATGCATATGCAAACAAATTTTTTGTACAGCACAAGAAATGTTTGGTCTCGTAAAAGTAAGATACTGTAATGCCCCAGCTAAACTATGATAATGTGTAGGATCCCCGTATGGAGAGTCGGAAGAGGCACTTAGTTTACATTTTGTGTCAACTAGTGTGGGGGCAGGTTTACAGGATGCCATGCCTGTGCGATCAATTATTTCTTCGGCATATTTCGTTTGAGAAAGAAATAATCCACCAACATGTCTAGTAATTGCAATTCCTAGAAAATAACTCAATGGGCCCAATTCAGATTCAAGTAGTGACATGATGGATTGACGAAGAGTGTCAGATGATGCAGTGAGAATAATATCATCCACATATAAAAGAATGTATGCTGTGTGAGTTCCTTTTTAATAAATAAATAGTGAATGATCAAATATGTTATGAGTAAAGCCGACAGTGGGGATAAAGTCAGTAAACCATTGATACCAAGCACGAGATGCCTGTTTAAGCCTATATAAGGATTTCTTTAACAAGCATACATAATCTGGATGTTCTTGATCCCTGAATCCCATAAACGGTTTCGTAAAGCTGATTATGTAAGAATGCATTTTTGACATCCAACTGATGAATGGACCATGATTTGGACATAGCAATACTGAGGACAGTTCGAATGGTTGTTGGCTTCACTACTGGGCTAAAAGTTTCATCACAGTCCATGCCAACCTGTTGACCTGCCATCACCAACAAAACGGGCTTTGTGCCTCTCAAAAGAACTGTCAAATTTCTTTTTATGCCGAAAAATCCACATAGAACAAATAACATTCACATCAAGAGGACGCGACACCAATTCCCACGTCTTATTTTTAATAAGAGCAGTAAATTCATCTAATATTGCAGTATGCCAATTTGGGTCGGACAAAGCTTCTTTTGGGTTTCGGGGCAGAGGGGATGGCGTAACTGAAATGGTTAAGTTAAGATGGCGTTTAGACTTAAATATCCCATGGATGCTTCAGGTTGCCATGGTCCGAGAGGGTAGGCTTGCTTGATGGGATGAGGTTGGTGGAATGTGGGCTGATGTGATTCTGTGAGTGGGCCATGGGGAGTGTATGAGGCTGGCCTAGGAGGAGTCTGGCATGTGGGCCATGAGGTGGGTTGTGGAGAAGAGAGAGGTGGGGAAGGTGTATGCCGGACTACTGATGGTTGGGCTATATTAGGAGAATGGGCCAATGGGGAATGGGCAGCCGCTTGTTCTCATGGACTAGAGCAGTTTGGTAGACTAAATGATGAGAAAGAAGAGGATGCAATTTATCATTCACGAAGTCATAAGTGGACTTAGTGGGAGTGTAAATTTTAGAGAATAGAAATTGGGATTCATTAAAAGTCATATGTCGGGAAATAATTATTTTTCCGCTAGATAAGTCATAGCATTTATATCCCCAGCGATTAGATGGATAGCCTAGGAATACACACGATGTGGATCGAGAATGAAGTTTATTTATTTTGGTAGCGGGAGAAAGAGGATAACATAAACACCAAAAAACTTGTAAATGTGTGTATGAAGGACCCCGATGGTAGAGCATTTGAGTTGGGGAGTAATTGTCAAGTAACTTACTAGGGAGTATGTTTAGAAGATAAATTGCCATATGTAAAGCATGATGCCAAAACGAAGGTCGTATAGAGGCATGAGCAAGAAGGGTGCAGATTATGTTGTTAATGGTTCGAATTTTGCTCTCGGCTTTGCCATTTTAGGGTGAGGTATGAGGGTAAGAAAAACGAAAAACCATTCCATTTTTGTGACAAAATAATTTGAATGGTTTATTATCGTATTCTTTCCCATTATCACATTGAAAACATCTTATATTCTTGTCAAATTGAGTACGAATGAAATTACTGAATAACAAGAAAATGGAATATACTTGTGATTTATTGTCGATTGGAAAAGTCCATAGGAAATTAGTAAGGTCGTCTAGAAAAAGAATGTAGTATTTGTGACCTACCGAACTCAAAATAGGAGAAGTCCATAAATTACTGTGAATTAAATCAAAAGGCAAGAGAGTGCAAGAAGATGAATCATAAAATGACGACTTAACTTGTTTTCCAAACACACAGGATTGACAAACTTTAAAACAAAAAGAATGTTTGCAATCAATAAGAATGTTATTTCTAAGAGAATTTAAAACAGAAGCTCCCGAATGTCCCAATCGATTATGCCATAGAACAGGAGAGATGGCGGCAAAGGTTGAGGGAGAGGTGTTTTGATGACTCAAGGTAGTGGTGAAAGGATAGAGATCCCCGAGGCTACCACATCTCATTATTGGCATCCTCGTCTGAATATCCTTCACAGTAAATCCAAGATAATCAAACTCAATTAAACATTATTGTCAGTAGTAAAGCGGCGCACATATATTAAGTTTTTAATGAGTTTAGGAGCATGAAGGACAATATTTAAATGTAAAGGTGGATGAGGAGCGGGAAGATTAGCTTGTCCAAAACCATGAATCGGAGTTTCATGTCCACTACCAACAATGATATTTCTATTATTGCTCATATTAAAATAAGACAAGATATTACCTTGAGATGTCGTCATATGTGATGTAGTTCCTGTATCCGTATACCAATTTCCATCTGGAACGTTGAGAGTCATAGTATGCATGGCTGCCTCAATGTCAATTGGTGCAAAAAAGGATGGCGATGTCGTATGTGCACTATAGGCTTGCAGAGGACAACTGCCAAGAATACTCGGCTAACGAATAGGAGGCCTAGTCCAAGAAGAGGTAGGATACGAACAAGGCGGGGCTGCCCACGATGCCCAAGCAGGTCACAGTGGGTATGCCGCCCACGGTGGCTGTTGGTGGGTATGTTGCTACCAGCCACGACCCTGCTGGGATTAGGGGGGCTGTTACTGGTTGTAGCCGCCACTACCTTGGTTTCCGCCACCACGGCCGCAGCCTCTTCCACCACCATTTTTTCCTTTACTATGATGTTTATTTTGGCCCCTTTTTCTGATTGTTATTACTATGATTTGTTGCACAGTTAGAGTTAGAAACAACAAAGGAATTATTAGAGGTGAGAAAGGCAGTACCAGCAGTGTTAGCGACAGTGGAAGCTTGTTTCGCCTTGCGAGTTTCCTCAAGAATCAGTCGTGATCGTGCCTCATAAAAGGGAGGTAAAGGATAGCTCTATTGAAGATAGGTGGCAATACCATCATAGTTTTCATTTAAGCCACCAATTAGTTGCAATACTAACCTCTGATTTGAAATCGGTGCACCAACGTTCGAAAGTTGATTGGCTAGCAACTTTAATTCTTGACAATAGGCTAACACGTTTAGGAAATCATCTAACTGAACCTTATTGAATTGGTTCTCAAGGTAGAGAGCACATGCATTTTTATTGTCTTAAAAAATATTATCTAGCCTTTCCCATGCTTGTTGGGCAGTGGAATCCTGTTGAATGATGGTGTTTAAGAGATCAGATGAGATCATGCCATATATCCATTGAACGACGGCCGCAGCGAGATGTAACCAAAGGTCCACATCAAAGTCATCGGCTTTCTTCTTGTTTTTGTCATATGGCTTTGGAGGAATAATGTGGTTGATAACATTGTGCATGCGACAATGGATTTTGAATAGTTCCGCCCAAGACAAATATTGAACTTTTCCCATCTGAAGTATGATAGGGATGCAAGATTTAATGTTGGTAATCATAAGGGCAGGATGGAGCTTAGTCTGTTCAGCGATGGAAGGATGAAGAGTTTTAGAAGATAAAGGAGGCAGGAAGAAGAATAAGGCAGAAGATTGTTAGCACGCTTTGGAGAACTGAAGACTCTGATACCATGTTAAGTGACCATTTCACCACAATAGCTTAAGTTGTTGTGTGAAACCTACTCAATTGCTTTTATATATTCTCTAACAGTGACCTTTAGGGAAGTAGTGTAGTCCAAAATTGAGTGGCAATTCTTATTGAGATTAGTATGTTAATACCTTTATTCTTTTTTTTTTTGAAAATTGAAAATTTTTGTCACTAAAAATTTTAAAGAATGAGACACCAAACTTTGACTTGAAATAATACATAAGGTTAATATAAAATTTCTCAAACTCAAATAAACAATCAAAAAATAAACAGAACTTATGGAACAATTATTAAGGTTGATGCTTTGGAGGAATTTCAGGGGACACCATCAGACTGCAGCACATATTCTCATCTAAAAGCGTAAAGAGACATAGGTAATTAGGAGCATTAGAGGGGCCTAAATGATTAATTTCTATAGGTAGGTTCCCTACCCCTTCATCAATCACAACGTGCAATTTAGATTGCTTAGATAAATCCAGTAAACAGATCCCAGCTAATTGATTTTGTATTAAGGGACCAGTTCTAGTCCAGTTATCAAACCAAAGGCTAGCTTGCTTTCCATTGCCAAATTTGCAAGTAACATACCTCTCTATTTTACCCTTCATCTTTATCAATTGGTTTAGGAAGTAAGAATAGGAGGGCTTAGTATTCCAAAACCATATGTTATTTTCCTTTAAGCAAATAGTTGTTAATCCATCTTAGCTAAAGGAAGTTTTTTTTTCCAAGAGAATTGATCACAACTTTGTTAATATTAGAAATTTGTTACTAGTCCTCAGAAGAATGAATCCCTAAACCACCTTTTTCCTTAGGCAAACATACTTCAACCCATTTTACCTTGGCATGATTCATATGTCCAATTTGACCCTTATTAGAATTTTCTTTAAATTCTTTTAATGTTTTTGTAAGATTTTTAGAGAAGAAAATGTGTGAGCTTCAATAAATATGTAGGTAGTTTATGACTAATTTAATAAGTTGCACCCTACCAACTTAAGAGAGCTCTTTGTTCACCCATGAGCCAATTATTTTCTAGACCTTCTCCACTAGAGGTATACATTGAGAGAAGTTTAATCTTCTTATAGATATGGGAAGACCTAAATAGAGCATAAGAGGAACTTCCTAGTCTTAGCAATTATTGCTCCAGTGCAAGATTCCAAAGTGCTCGCCTTACTAGATAAAAAGTAATGATTTTTGCTTAGGTTAATCCTTAAACTAGAAAAGCTTTACATTGGAAAATAGAATCCATTAGAAGTAGGATAGATTCCAAGTGTGCTTCATAAAATAAAACCAAGTCATCAGTAAAACATAGGTTGGTTGAAAGAAGCTTTTTACATTTGAAGTGGAATTTAAACTTAGAGCTTTCCCTATATCATAGTTAATCAGTTGAAACAAAGCCTTTATGGAAAGAATAAAAAGGTAGGGGATAAAGGGGTCCATTTGCCTTATTCTCCTTTTCCCTTTAATTTTTTTTAGAGAGTATCATTTACCGTAACATTAAATGAGGTGGAAGATATACAAGCTTTGATCCAAGTAATAAAGTTATTTGCATTTGTAGGAAAAAGAGTAATTAAACAAACATTAAATAAGATAGTACCTGAAGGTTCACAAGTGGCCAAATTTTTATTCCATGGTAGCTTGCTCTAGTCCTCTTACGAAACTTTTATTATTGGGTTAGCCAATATATTATACATGTTTTTTGCGATTCCTATGGCATCATCAAATGTAATAAAAGTATCAAGGAAACCCAAGATACTTATGTGGTGAAATAGGAAATCCCAACTAGCAAAATTAAAAAGCTTTGTGAAAATTTAATTTTATAAGGCAATTAGGTGAGGAATTCTTCCTGGAATAGCCTTTTAATAGTTCTTGGATAATCAGGATGTTATTTCCAATAATTCTACCCTTTGTAAAGCCCCCTCACTAATTATAAAGTTAAGTACTCCTTTAAACCTATTAGCAAAGATTTTAGCACTAGGCCTGAAGTCACCAAACAGTGATGAGTTAGAGCATTTAGGAACTAGGCATAAAAAAATCTTATTTATTTCCTTGAGGAGGGATCGATAAGCAAAGAATTCTAATACAATGTAACACCCCACTCCTGCAAGACCTGAACCCGACATCGACGGTGATATCCGAGTCCGTACCTCGCAAGGGTGGTG